>JAVJIF010025266.1:0-54172 GCA_038442645.1 Agave tequilana | reverse complement strand
TTCACTTGAACCCAGAAAAAGTCCGCGCTATCCAGGAGATGCAACCTCCAAGGAATCTCAGAGAGCTTAGAGGATTGCAAGGACGACTAGCATACATCCGGAGGTTTATCTAAAATCTCTCTGGGAGATGCTAACCCTTCACCAAAAATAATTAAGAAGGGCGGTCTCATTCATTTGGGACGATGCTTGCCAACAAGCGTTCGAGGAAATCAAACGATACCTCACGTAACCACCCGTCCTCGCAGCTCCAGTTTCAGAAAACCTCTCTCCTCCTATATGTTCGAGTGATGGATCATTCCTTAGGAGCTTTACTAGCTCAGAACAATGATCAGGAACATGAGCAGGCAATCTACTAATTGAGCAGAACCATGATCGGAGCCGAACATCGGTATAACCGATCGAAAAGGAAAGTTTGGCGTTGGTGTTCGTCGTCCAGAAAATGTGACACTACTTGATGGGCCAGAGTATAAATGTCATATCAAGAGTCAATCCTTTGAGGTTGCTCATGACGAAGCCATCGTCACTAAATGGTCAACTGAAAAAAATGGGCCATACTGTTCTCTCAATATGAGATGCACTTTCTACCACAAAAAGCCGTGAGGAAGGACAAGCCGTGGCAGATTTCCTGGCTGAACATCCAGATCCGAGAGCGACCAAACTTACGAAGATCTCTCAGACGAGGTCGCTGAAGTTTGTCAGACCCAGACGTCTTTCGAAGGACAGATATGGCAGCTCTTCTTCGACGGTGCATCCAGGACGAGCCCACGAGGCATGACGTAGCAGGAGTAGGGATAGTACTGGTTTCCCCACAAAAAACTACTAATCCCTCGTGCATTCTCATTAACCGAGCCATGTTCTAACAATGTAGCGGAATACAATGCCTCTTAATTGGAATGAAAATCGCCAATGAGAATGGCGTTAAAAATCTTGAAGCATACGGTGACTCTAAACTCATCGTTACCAAGTTCGCGGGGAGTACGAAGTCAGACATGAAGACTTAGTACCTATTACAACGCAATTATTCACATGGCCGAGAGATTCAAAAACTTTTTCATCGATCACGTGCCTCGTCAGCAAAATGCGCATGCAGATACACTGGCATCTCTCGCTGCTTCTTTAGCTCTTCCAGCTGGAGTGGTAGAGAAAATACTCGTCTACAGCCATGACTTGTACTGCCCAAGATTCGCTTTGAAGATCACCAAAAGCCGACAAGATATTTACAAGTCAAAGAAGCTTTAGAGACTGCAATAGGTCCAAAACTTTGTACATTGACTATGCACTGTACATCATTCTTCCTGATGATCCCAAAGAGGCGGTTGCCATTAGAAGGAAAACCCCAAATTTTACTACAACGGGACCACGCGAACATTGTATCAGTGATCGCATGATGGGATTCCTCGTTCGCTGTCTGTCACAAAAGGAGGCACAAGAAATACTAAAAGAAGCGCATGACGGCTTGGTGGAGCTCATCAGCCTGGTCCGAAGCTTGGAGATCGACTCCGAAAGACTGGGATATTATTGGCCTAAGGTGATCCCTGACGCCGTCACTTATGCTAAACGATGTCCGCATGTCAAGTCCATGGTGATTTCATCCATCAAGCACCAGGAATCTTCGCTCTACAATCTCAACTGGCCATTTCAGATATGGGGAATGGACGTGGTCGGCCCTATCAGCCCACCTTCATCCAAAGGAACTCAGATTAATTTTAGTTATAACCGACTATTTCTCTAAATGGGCTGAAGCTATTCCCTTGAGGGAGGTAAAAGCATCTGACGTGGTCAAATTCGTTAAACATCACGTCATTTACCACTTTGGTGTACCACGACGGATTGTTCATGATAATGGGCCCCAGTTCGTCAGCCAGGCTTTTCAGAAGTTCTGTAACAAGTTCAGAATTCAGAGTGTGTCCTCAATGGCATACTACCAGCTCAGCTGCTAATGCCCGTAGAAACTTTCAACAAGACTATTGGAAAACTTCTCAAGAAATTCGTCTCGAAAAGCCAACGTGACTGGGACGACAAGTCAGGTGAATGCTTATGGGCCTATCGCATGACGGTTCGAAACCCGACGAAGGCTATACCTTTCTCCTTGGTATGTGGGTGTGAAGTTGTACTCCCATTAGAAATCCAAATCCCATCTCTACGTGTCGCCTTGATAGCAGAGATGACAAATGAGGAGAAGTATCGACTGCGACTCTAAGAGCTGGAGGCTTTGATGATAAACGCCTGCAAGCTCAACAGCAAATCGAGCTCTATCAAGCTCGAATTACCAGAGCCCTCAACAAGAAAGTCAAGGAGGGAACTTTCAAAAAGGCGACCCTTATCTCCTACCTGTTAGAAGACCTATGGTGATGACGCATATGACCAAAGGAAAATTCTAGCCCAAATGGGAAGGACCATTTGTAGTAGAGTCGGTCTACTCAAATGGAGCATATCGCCTCATAAGCTCAGACGGTGATATGCTCATGATGCCAATCAACGACAAATTCTTGAAGAAATACTTTCCTTGATAGCACTCTTCTCCTGATCAGGTTAATACTACACCACTAATCGAAACTCCAGATCCAAGATGAACACCAAAAAGAAGCTTCTCTTCCTCCACTGGATCACATCAAGGTCAATTAGCATCGAACTAATCAAGCGCTGGTTACATCAAGATGCATAATGTAAAATTTGAAGAAGAAACGAAATGTAAAACTTCGGTTTTAGTTTAGTTACTCTTCTACTGACATCCAACGCTCCGACGCCTCACGACGCGGTAAGCTAGAGGAAAATGTTAGCTTTTAAGTCAAACATAAGTCTTCGACAAACTTATCATGTTGAGGGGAATAGCATGGCTAGCCGAACTCAAAGGTGGTTGGTAAAGGCCCATCAAATCTGTTGATAGCTGAGGGTTTGCTAAATATTCTAAGGGACTTGGTCCCATCTTTTCTCCAAAATCTCCTACCAATTCTCACCCACAGAATGGTAGGGTCACAAAAATACCTATGTTCATCTCCCTAATAAAATGAACTGGAATTGTCAAAGTATAATATTAAACCTCTGAGAAACCAGATTTTCCAATCCTAGTGGATTCAGTCAAGTTATTATTAAACCTTTGACAACAAAACTCATTAGAAATTCTCACTGTTATGTTAATACTACACCTCTAACGACAAATTTCCCATGTCTCAGAAAATCAACGATTGTCACTTTAATATTAAACCTCTGACAGCTTATTTTACTTTCCACCAAAATCCCCTACCAATTCTCTTCCATAGAGTGGTAAGTCTACAAATACAATCATTGCTTTGTTAACACTACACCTCTGACAATGAAAATTTTCAATACTCCCTAACGAGTACAAATTTCACTTGTCTCTCCTCTATATGGGTCACAAGTCCTCAAAATTGCTCCTATCGCAAATCAATTCTTGTCAAGTTAAAATTAAACCTCTAATATTCCAAATTTCACTTGCCAATTCTCATCAATAAGAAGACAATACCCTCAAAATTGCTCTTATCACAAATCAATTTTGTCAAGTTAAAATTAAACCTCTGACATTCCAAATTTTACTTGCCAATTCTCATCAATAGAATGACAAGTCCTCAAAATTGCTCCTATCGCAAACCAATCTTGTCAAGTTCAAAATTACACCTCTGACAAATTACTTGTTAAGTTTAACATCACACCTCTAACAGTGATTAAATTGCTGCCAATTCAATATTAAACCTCTGAAGTCACTTTCCCTCAGGCTTCCATATCGAAGCTGAGATGAGCGATGCTAAATTTAACATCACACCTCCAACCTCAACGTCTAGTTCATTGCTAAGTTCAACAATACACCTATGACAATGACTTTCCCTCGAACTTCCTTATCGAAGTTGAGATGATTAATGCCAAGTTCAAAATTACACCTCTAGCATTACCTTCACTGTCAAGTTTAATATTACACCTATGATAGTGATATTTTTAGTCTTCTCAAATGAAGCTGAAATTCCCGTTGAGTCAAGTTAATATCACACCTCTGACTCACATTCCTGTCAAGTTAATATCACACCTCTGATAGCAATCTAAAATTCCTGAAACGAAAATTTTCCCAACTTTGACTTATTAAGTTAATTATCGCATTTTTTTAGCAAGTCACGAGTTTCTATACTTCTATGTGTCTGTTTTCAATGCAAAAAAGGAATTTAAAACATATCAGAAGACAATAAAAAGTGTCACTTTTATTTATATTCAAACATATGAAAGTGATACAAGACGCTCTCTTATACAATAAGATTGAGTGTTACAATAAAGGGTACAAAGAAGTCCCTCTCTCTCAGCGAAGGTTGCACTCACTCCTCAAGACATCTACATCGCTCCAAATACAAGATGTTTGGAAGAGCGTCGAAGAAATGTTCCTCTCTTCTTCCACTGAGTCATATCACAGTTAATCGGTGTTGAGACGACCCGAGTGATAATTACATCATGATGCATGATGTAAACATTGAAGAAGCTCACCATTAACCGAGAACAATGGTGTTTCTCGATGTCGAAATGCAGAGGAACATTCTGATTCCACCCGACCAATAGGTGTGGGCTGTAATCCTTCGTTTAAGGAGTATCTCCACCACTAGAAAGTCATCCAATGAGCATGAGTTTTTCGTCGAGCCACTTCTGGAGGTAAGATTGGTGAAGGGAGGATCCGAGGCCTTACTGGTGACATCCTCTTTCCTGTGGCCTCCAAGGACACCATACCCACTACCATACCCACCACCATACCCACTGTGACCATGATAAACCTGGGGCAGTGCTGATACGTCATGTCCAATAAGGCCGACGGATATCTCAAGAGCTCGAACAAGCTAGTTGGTCGAAATATTCTCCGATGAGCCCATCGAAGATGCGGAAGACTGACTGAAGTTGCTTGAACCTGCAAGAAGAAAAAAAAACCAAAAAGTTAAAATTGTTAAAGCGAGAACAGAAAAATGCTGAAAAGCAGACGCGATTGAAGCTGTGAACTTTAGACGCGGAGTTGACCAGTGCAGATCTGAACGCGGTCTGATTTTAGACCCGCGTCTAAGATATAAGACGCGAGGTAGCCTAGACGTAGAGTTCGCCACAACCGCGTTTGAGATACAGGGTTTGCCACAGTCAAGTCTAGAGGTCTTAAAAGAATTAGAATTCTTAAATCAAGAACCTCAAACGCGAGCTTTATGTATAAACCTCACGTTTCAAGGTCCAAGTACAGAGTTTGTCACACTCGCGTTCAAAAAACTTGTGACTTAGAATTGAAAGTCAGTCAGCGCGCGCTTCATCAAGAAGTCTGAAAGACGCGACTACTGAACATGAGCGCATTAATCAGACTTCAAGAGGAAATCAAGATATCAAATTTCTTCAATGGACAGGAAAACAGAAACTTAGAGGTCACTGAGTATTTCATGGCGACAGATGATTCCTACCCGAGGAAAAATTCTCTAGAAATTGAAATTTATTCATCAAGGCGCGGCCGTAAAAGCACTTAAGGCGATACTTTTTAATCTTGAAATCACTTGACAGTGATAATCTTTGAAAAAGATTAAGGAAAATATGGAAGCTTTGAGTTCTTACTGTTCATTAGAACACGTCCTCTTGAAGGAAGATGGACAAATCAAGACGAAGTCCCTCAGAGCGCATGCTCTCAAAGGAAAACAGTCTAAATAATGGACTGTTAAGGGGGTGAAGCCTATTTATAGACAAGCCATAAGGCTTACAATTAATGACATAAAAATCAAAGCTATCAGCCTTAATTCCCGCACGAACATCAAACCCAATAAAGAGCTGACGCGTGGATTGTCGCTTCGGGAAACATCGAAGGACACAAGTCCCCAATCGTCAACGTCGACTTAGTATTAAAAGATCCAACAAGATCTTTAAGATGGGCTGCATGTAATGCTTAGAAAGCGGCATCAGGCGCAGACTCAAAGGTCGTGTCCACAAGCCTGCGACCTTTCATAAACCCGAGGGTTGCGTTCCTTTCATTCCTACTGAAGAGTTCACAATCGCATCTTCTGAAGTGGTCCACAGCCGCGTCTCCTAAGCGAGTTGTCCACCTTCCACGACTATTCAGGGATTGCTTCTGGAGTTCGCACCCATTCACAAGACTGGAGGCTGCGTCCTAAACCTGAAGGCCGTGTCTCCTTTATCAAGAACGCAGGTTCGCGATTTAAGGTTGCGCCCTCCCAAGGGACCAGACTCGCATCTCTATTGAGTCAGAGCCGCATCCCTACCAACCGGCTGAAGACCCGCGCGTCATTTGTGAGGGGCCTAAAACTGCATCTCCACTACAAATGAAAGTCGCGTCTTAATCATGAACTCAATACAGCCTGAGTTTGCACCCTCTCAAGAGACCAGAGTTACGTCTTTATTGAGTCAGAGCCGCATCCCACCAACCAGCTGAGACCCATGCGTCATTCTTGAGGAACCTATAACTGCGTCTCCACTGCAAATGAGAGCCGCGTCTCGCTCAAAAACTCAGTGCAGCCTGAGTTTATTATTCATGGTCGTACCCTATCAAAACGAAAAGGACTACGTTTTCACAACAGTCAAGGAGTATGACTATGAAAACTGAGTCATCCAGGCAGTAAAAGAGTCTGAAAAGATAAAGACGAGACAAAATTGAGAACTTTTATTATTTGACTCAAAAATGATAAAAGTAACACAAAAACTCTTATTCGACAGATGGAATGTTACAAAAAATAGGACGATACAAAAAAGAAGAAGAAGAAGCAGGCTTCCTTAACAGAGTGCGGGAATCCATCTCGAATAGCCTATCAGAGATAATCTTCCGAAGGGTCACCATACTGGCCTTGGAGATCCTCTCCTTTCACTCCTTTGACTTACCAGTAGTCACAGGAGCAGTCTTCTGAAGCACGAAGGTCAGATTGCGATCAGTGCCACCTACGGCCCAAAGTGGTACTTTTTGGACAAGGGGTTGAAGAGTATCACACTGCAAAGAAGACAACACTTAGTCAGAACTGAAAGAAAATGGCTAGATGTTTTGAAATTCAAACGCAGGAATAAATCTAAACGCAAAAATCAGTAAAATCCGCGTCTAGACTAAAAATACGAGGCCTGCATGGAATCCGCATTTCAATATCCATAATTTAGAAACTTTCTAAGTGTCGGACTCAGACGCAAGAATCACTGAAACTTGCGCCTGATCTTAAAGATGCGAGAATCATAGGAAGTCTGCGTCTGAACCTCCATACTTAAAAAAAATTCTGAGTATTGAGCTCAAAACGCAGGGCTCAACGAGGCCCATGTTCAACAAACAGATACGAACTCAAGTTGTTCAACAAACAGATACGGACTCAAGTTGATGAAGCAAAGACGCGGAGGTTATCAAACTCACGTCTTGCCTACCAATTCAAGAGCTGCGTCTGAAAATCAAACACGGGCATGAGCCTCGCGTTGGTGGTTCACGTTCAAAAGAGACTTAAGAGTTAAGGAAACTCTTTAAGCCTCTTCAATGGCGGAAAGCAGATCAGATGGTTTTACTACCTGAAATGGGGGCCTCCTGCGTGGAAGGACCGCCTATTTGTCTAAAGAGCAGCACCACTCGAGGACGAAGCAACATGCTTGGCTTTTGGTGCCATCGCAACCATGAAAACGGTGTTAAGATGATGAAAATAGAAAAAGCTTTAAGCTTTTCTTAACCCTCGATAAAAAGCTCCGCGAAGAAGAAGAAGAGTCTAATGATGACTCTTGAAAGACTGTTGTCTTTTATAGGCACAGTGATCCGTAGAGATACGCGGCGCATGTCTCGAGGCCTAATCCCCACCCGACGCGTGGCATGCGTCTTAAATGCGATGTGGATTTCGCGCGTCAAAGGAAGGATGTCCCGCAACTCCGCCAGACACGTGGCAACGCGCCTAAAACGCGAGACTCGCATTTAACAAAAACAGCGTCCCTCCAAGGTCGCATCTCTTCAGCAAGACTAGAGCTGCGTCTAGTCAACAGGGTGAGAGCTGCGTCTTCACTTCAAAGATCGCGTCTCTCCAGAGGCCGCGTTTCTTCAGTAAATTAATAAATACGTCCCCACTACGAGAGAGGATTGTGTCTCTAGAGCAATATAACCCCTGCGTCTATAAGACTTGCATTCAGTCTTTACTTCTACAATCAGTTCAACAGTACACTGGCACAGGCAGATGACTGTTTACCCCTGATTCAACAGTACACCAACAACCAGCTCAGAGCACCGAGGAGGTCTGGACTGCGTATCTAGACACTCATCACGATCATCTCTAGTGACTTCAAAGGGTTTTACAGTACACTCACGAAGACCATACTCCAGACAAGATCAAGCTTAGAGTATCTTAAATGATTGTCAGTCCAATCATTTGAAGTATGAATTCAACCAGAGTCCAAAGTATTTCGAAATTCGTCTCAGTCAACCGCGGAATATCGAAAACTTTGGAGGAGATTCTGTAGACTGTCTAAAAATCATTTGAAGACAAGTCATCAGAAAATAGAGTCCAGACTCCAGACGCAAAACGGCACAGCCACTAGCGCAGCATCAAGACGTGAAAGTTGAAATTCGCGTCTTAATAACCAAGACGCAGAGCTCGAAAGCCGCGTCTTAGCACCATTGTAGTACCAAGATGCAATCGAAACCCGCGTCTCTGCCTTACTGCATTGGTCAAGATGCAGAACTTAGAACTTGCATCTCGGATATCCTACCCAGACGCAAAGTCTGAAGCCCGCGTCTCACTTGAAGCTTAACGCAGAACTGGAAGTTCGCGTTTCTCAAGCATTACTTCAGCGACAAAACGCGAGGCTCAAAGCTTGCGTCTCAGTTATAATTGCCCTCATTACTGGGTCAATTACTGCCCACATAATGAGAGAGTTAACCCCCATTATGGAGTATTTTTAGGGGACATTTTTACCCCTGAAACCTCTATAAATGCCCAGTTTGTTATGGAAGAGGGGCCAAAAAAGATCTGGTCAGAAGAACTTTGGTTGTAAGTTGTAGAAGGGCCAAGATCTCCAACAAAAAAGAAAGAAAGTCTAACTCTTCTAACAACTTGCTGCTTATAAGTTTGTTTTTGCCTACGGTCTCTTTGAGATTCTTGTTGGATAGAAGTTCTGTTACTTCGTCCACCGTCCAAGGAGAAGATTCCCAAGAGGTTTTGATGTTCACCCGGTCAACGGAAAACAAGATTCACTTTCTATCGCCACATCAAGAACCCAACATTAAATAAAGGGGAGATTTGAGCTTAAATATCTTCCCTCTCTTGTAACCGGATTATTGATCTATTGTAATTTTCTTTACAATCAAATAAAGAATTTACACGCCCCTTCAATTTTCCCACCAAACATCCAGACTTGGATGCGCAAATTCAGAAGAGTCAGAAAACTCCTAATAAGTGTATAAAATGAGAGAATGTGCACGTGCATATTACATATGAGCATATTATGAAACACTATAAAATATACTAAATAAAGAACCATAGATATAACTAAAATTAGAAGATATAGTCTGATATAATATCAATCAACACGTCACAAGTATTATGATAACATGCAATACATAATTTAAAGAGTATAGGAGCAGTCTGTTACGCAATCATATGCAAGGTGTCTATCAAAGCACGTATAGGACAAGTAAATACATTGTCACTTTATATTACATTATGAAATATCTATTTTTATTAATTATGTTTGTGAACATCAATTGCCACATGCAGTAAATGCATCCCATATTACACCTACTACATAAGTCAATTAAGGTCTCATGTTATTGAAACTGATTGGTGGAGAAATTGTTTATGTTTTAAGTGTCCCATATATGCCCGGGACCACGGCCCATGTTCCTGTCACTGCACTAGGCCGTACCATCAAGTACTCAATACATGAACAATAACAATAACAATATAAACATGACGGGATGTCAGTCATCCCAGAGAAACATGTGTGGAACCCTTTTTTGGCTGCGCAACCTGTATCTAGGTCCATCCAAAATACAGACATTATCTCCTTTATCAATTTTTTCAATCCCAATATAAGTTGTCTAATTATATTTATATTTAAATCAATCAATACCCATGTTATCTAGATTGCTGAGAAGATACAGTGACAGTGAATAGTAACAATGTGAACAAATAACCATGTAAACGGTAAAACAGTAGAACAATACATATTGTTACGGTCTAACAATATTTTTCAGTAATTTTTTGTAACATAAAATATATGAATAACTTGTCGGAATACGAATTTGACAATATATAGTCACCTCTAGAATGAACCAAGTATAAATCACCTAGAGGGGGGTGAATAGGTGATGGCTATAAGATGATGGCAAATAATGCAGAATTAAAAAACTACTTTGAGCAAACTAGCAAGAATAATCTCAACAAAAGTAACTATTGCACAAGAGTGTAAATTGCAATATAAAATAGAACAATAGTAGTATGCAATAGTAAGGAGGGAGTTAAGAGAGGAGAAAGAGAGAGAAAGCAAACACAAAAGATTCGCGGTTCAAGCTATGCTCTACGTCCTTGCCTTCACCACGTGAAGGATGTCCCACTATAGTTGATTAGTGAGATCACCACTTTACACGTTCCCGTAAGAACGATTAGGACCAACAAGTTCATTCACTAGGTGCCGCAACACCTTACAATCGACGAACCTGCAAGCTCGTATTGAGGCCTCAACCTTTACAACACTTCTCAATAACAATGAAAAATGTAACCTTTTCAAGATCACAAAAATGGGCTCACAAACATAATCTTATAACCAAAAATAGAATATGTAGCTCAGAGATTATGGTGAGGAAAGCTTTAAAATCAGTAGAGTTAGGAATCAAGTAAGAGAGATTTGTAATGGAATTTGTTTTGAAAACATCTCTTTTTGAAATCTTTTTCTCTTGAAGAATTTTAGTCTAAATGAATATAAATCTTAAAATTACTATTTTCAATCATCTACAGGGTTTATATTTATATGTGTTCAAAATAACAGAGAGAAACCCCATATAGCCATTTTTGATTAGCTTTTAAACAACAGATTAACAATATACCTGTCTGGGACAGAAATTGCCAAAACAGGCAGATTGGTCGATCGCTCATTCGACCACCAACAGTCATATTTTGACCGTTGGATAGTGTTGGTCGACCGGCCGGTCAACCGATCCCAACAGAAAGTAAACGGGTTATAGTCGGTTGACAGACCAGTCAACCGAGATGCACATTACTTTCTTGTGCACTTCAGTCGATCCCCCGTCGACTGCCCGGTCGACCGACCTAGGGCAAAAAGCATAGTTCTAAAAATCATTTGAAATTCTGTTTTATTTTTGCAATATATTTTTCAACAAAAGGATAAAATATAGTTCATGTTATATTGTGAAGTTCAAAACTATGAGATCAAAGATCAATACAAAATCTAAGAAGCAGAACTAATATTTTGTAAAAGAAGGAAATCTATTTTAAATACAAGAAAATTTTCCAAAATAAAGTGTGTACACAAATTATTTTGTAATCTTTTGAAACCATCTTCAAACTCATGAAAGCAAAAATCCAAATAATATTTTTTTGTATATGTGTCAATCTTCAAAGCTAACTATATCACTAATTCTTGGTTTTAACAAACTAAAATCTTACATTAAAAAGAACAGAAAATTTGCTTTTCTTTGCCAAAAAGAATCCCTTGGAGCTTGTCTCTTACAACGAGTTTCATGACTCGATCTTGTTAGCTGAGCTCTAGGATCACCTTCTTGAGGGCTTCGTAAACTTGTGAGTCTTTATAGAGAAGTGAAACTCAACATGAAATCAATCTTATTACTTGAAACTTATATAGATTAAAATGTTAGAATGAATAGCTATATCGGATTATCATCATGGGCAAATGACTTTTGGCCAACACCAAGATCTCATCCATTTGTCTAGGATATACCAATAACAGACTCCTTACTGTTTGATCTCAATACAATTACCATATAAATTAATTATTAAATTCACTGCCAAAATAATTTGATAAAACAAACCACAAGCTCAAATGATCAATAAGTGTTTCTCTCCTTTCTTTCAATCCACTCTAATCATTGATATCCATCAATATATCTAAGTCTCAATATAATGAAATAAAATATATCAAATAAAATCCTCATCACCAAAATCTAAAAAGATTGTTAATTAATCCCACTTCAATCAAGCTTGCCCATAAATCCAAATATTAAAACACAACTCAACTAAATATATGTATAATTCACTAGTCCCTACTAATCAAATCTTCACCTATTTTCAACCCTATGTCGGATCTCACTCTAATATAGTCCACTGACAGATCCAAGTCTAAGATCCAATCTTTTAATAAAGCTACGTCCTATTTAATCATTACTCAATTTTCAATTAAATTCTCATCTAATTTATTTCTAACAATGAAAAATTAAAACTGATAAATTGCTCGCACAAGAATCCACACATTTTACACTATCACGAGCTAATTAACCTTAAGCTCCATAAGATTTCAGTATAAGTCCATCACACCTAAATCTGAATCAAAGTAATAAACAACTAAATATGACAAATGAAACACTAATACCTCAATGACAAATACATAGTCCAAACACAATCGACATCAAGATTATATCTGATCCATCATCACCAAAATACTCTATACTCCCACAATATAATAATTCATGACTACTACTCTATTGTATATATGTAAAATTCACTGTTCAACTAATATGGTCTGCTCTCAATCTCAAGTCACATTTTACTCCAATAAAAGTTCACTGATCCCAGCATCTACAGATCCAATAGTTCAAATAATATTAAAATCAATAAAGAGGAACACCCACATCTCACTTGACAAAATACTGGATCCACATACATTAATATCAACAGTATATCCGATCCATTGTCTATAATATGTCTACTCTCTCTCTCAGAATGATAATAACAATCTCTCTAGATAATTTATTGCATTTCTATTGGAATCATCAATAAATAAATAGGATCATCACTAGCTGTCAATCTCGTAAATCTGATGGGTCAGTAATCGCACATAACATACCAAGATATTTGACACTCAATTTATTAAAATCAAAACAATACAATCACGTGATAGGATGATCTCATTAATAACAATAAAACATAATTATTTACTCAGGACTAACTAAAACACTCATTTAATTTAAATTGATAGACATTAATTGAATAACTAAATTAAATTCAGTAAACCGTCATTAATACAATAAATAGGGAGAATCACTAATAAAATAAATAAATAACAGTATAAAGAAAACAAATACTCACATGAAATATAGCAGATCCGGGTATTGGTTGCTCTATTGGATTGGGTTGCACTGCATGAACTAGTCCGGATCTTCAAATCGCCTTGTATGCTGGATCTACTGCGAACACGAATCCATATCGGGTCTTCTGCTGTTGGATTCGGGTTTGCATAATTTAGATAAAGAGAAATAGAGGGAGAAACACAGAGAGAGATAGAGAGACTGAGTGAGAGAGAGAGATACAAACTCACGCACACAAAAAGAGATATAACGAGAAAGAGATATATATATATATATAAATAAAGAGGGAAAGAGAAAGAACATGGGAAAGAACGAAAGTGAGAAACAAAGAGAGATATGCATAGAGAAAGAGGTAGAGTGACACAAATACACGCACATGGGAGAGAGAGTAAGAGAGAAGGAGATGTTGCAGTTATTTGAAGGTTGCATGGTCGTGGTCGTTTGAGGACTCGGTGGAGGTGATGATGGTAGTAATGAATGGCGAGTGAAGCTCGCTGGTGGCTTCGACACAACACGACGGAGAAGGATGGCTTGAGTGAGGATGGTGATGCTCACAATGGATGAGAAAGAGGAGCTCGGGGTAGATCCGAGGGGGCTGTGGCATGGAGAAGATGATGGGTCTTGCGCATAGGAGAGGAGGCATGATCGGCCGCCAATATTACATATTTATCATCACATTCCCATATTATTTTGTTTAATAAACTATGTTATTTAATTATTTTTTGGTCTAATTATTTGCAGGGCCTTTAGTAAATGGAAGAGGAGAGAAAACAAGCCCAAAAGCCTACTGAAATTTAGATTAAATTGAAATCAAGGATGAGGGCAAATGTTCAGCTGAAGATCAGAGTAAATCAGGGATAATACCAAATTAAAACTGATTAAATTCAGATTTTTATGAATCCATTTTCGGTTAGCTGAATATCAACATTGATATCGTCAAATTCGTAGCTCAAATCGAAAAACTAAATAGATAAACAGATGAAACATCAAATCAGGGACATGCACCCCTGGATCTGGCCATCTGGCCATAAAATTGTCACGAATCCACCGCATTTCTTTTGGATCCGCTGCATTTTAGTTGAGATACGGGAAGCGTTTGCTCTCTCTATCTTTAGACGCTCTCCCCTGTTGTGTTTTTACTATAAATACCTGTAAATTTTGAATCTAAAGGGAAGGATTCAGTAGAGAGCATAAGCTAGGCTATACTTTAGTTTATAACTTTGATTATACTTTTTTATGTGAATTTTATTTTTTTTATGTAACTGAGACTAAAGAAGAGTTTCATGGAGGAATGAGAGTGAAGCTTGTACTGAGGGTGACATCACTATAAGTTTTTCTTTTCTTTCATTGTTATTTGAATCGAATCACGGTTACTTTTTCATGTTCTTCTTTCTCTTCTACTTTCCTTCTTCTTTTTGGTTTTGATGACAATCTAAGTGAGTCGAATAGCATCGGTATTGCCTTCCCTTAGCAAGTGCCACCGATAACTCATGACGATGGATTTCTCACTATGTTTGTATCATTTCATACTTTCTCAAAGAAGTCTTGATGATGTAATGTGAATTGTGATTGGGTTTAATCTTATGAGTTATGCGCTGATCGCCTCCAGATCAAGGTAAACATTCAATGAATCTAAGGTAAGTCATCAACCAAAGAAGGTAAGTATTTCTTTTATTTTTTCTTCTTTTCTTTTAATCTTTAGTTTAGATCACCAGCATCATCAACTCTCAACTCTATTCAATATTTTCACTTTCTTTGTACAAAATCATTTTCTATTTTCTCCACCTTCTTAATCTACCACTTTCTTCTTAACTTAACAATAGATTTTATTTTTCTTTTCTTTACAAGATCAAGAGAAGAATTTTTAACTATTTTAAGTGAATTAAAAGGGGACTTACAAAACGCTTTCATCGCAAGTCCCTCCTTGTGGATCACGACCAACATAGCCACTTGTTATAGCGGTATAGTTGAGAACTTGCACTTCTGTTCTTAAGTTCTGAAATTCTGTATTTTTCTGTGCATGTCTTAACTCAATCAAATTTTGGTGCCGTTGCTGGGGAGGGACGGTAAGTAACTCTTTTTTGTTTACTTTATTGGTTAACTTTCTTTATTGGTTAGTTTTTGTTCCCGTGTCTTCAGACGCTCCCCCTTCCATATTTTGCTATAAATACCTGTAAATTCTCAGTACATGGAGAACGATTCAGCAGAGAGCATAGACTAGCCTATTCTATAATTTGTAACTTAAATTTTTAGTTTTCTTTTATGTAATTTTCATTTTATTTATGTAACTGAGATGAGGGTAGAGTTTCATGGAGGAATGAGAGTGAAGCTTGTACTGAAGGTGACACCGGTGTAAGTTCTTCTTTTCTTTCACTATTATTTGAAACGAATCAAAGTTACATTTTCATGTTCTTCTTTCTCTTCTTCTTCTCTTACTCTTCTTCTACCGATTTTTGATGATAATCCAAATGAAACCTATAGCTTCGAACATGTCTTGTCATTGCAAGCCCTTGATGGCTGTAAGCCTGTAACACCCTGCTCCCCGGTGTACGTATCACCGTATCTGTACGCGATACGACGTACAAAATTGATTTGACCTTCGTGGTAGACCGATTGAGCTAATTTCAGTTTAAAAATCATTTTCTAATATTTTAAATTTTTCAGGATTTTCTGGAATTTTTCTGGATTATTTTGGAAAATCTCCGTAGTCGGTGTCGACCGATACTGATTACCGGCCTTCCGATTTTTATCTCACAAACGGAGTAGAATTTTGAGATTCCGCTTTCACCAGATGTCTTAGAATCGTATTATATACATTAGGGTATTTTTGGAGATTTTTCAGAATTTATCAAAAATCTGGTCAAACCGGTGTCGCCCGTATCGGCGAGACACTCCGGGATTTTTAATTTGCAAACCGGACTGAGTTTTGACAAACCGTCTTCATTTTAGGTCTCAGAATAATATTCTCTATTTTCTGTAATTTTTGGGCACCGTTCGGGACTAGTCGAATTTTGGGTCCAATTAAATAATATTATTTTAACATTTTATATTCTTTTCTTTTCTTTTCTTTTCTTTCTCTTCTTCCTCTTTCCAGAGAATTCCACCTCCACCGCCTCACTATTCACCACCGACCTTCCCTTTTTTTTAACTTCCCCTCCTCTCTCTCTCCCCTCAATTCTCTCTCTCTCTCTCTCTCTCTCTCTCTCTCTCTCCAAACCCTCTCTCTCTCTCCCTCTCTTCCTCTCTCTCTCTCCCCTATCTCTCTCTCTCTTCTCTCTCCCACCTGCTCTCTCTGGTGGACGCCGGCGGGACAGCGGCGCACAGGCGGCGGGCGCGGGGTCGCGCAGGCGGCGGCGCTCGCAGGTGGCAGGCGCGGGCGCGGGGGCGCACGAGCGGCGGAGCGCCGGGCGGCGCGGGCGCAGGTGGTGGAGGCGCCCGCCCCCACTCCTCTTTCTCCTCCCCTCTGCAGACCACCCCGGCGGAGCCGTGGTGGCGCCGGAGCGGCGCCGGGGTGGCGCCTGCGCCGGCAGGGCGGCCGCGCCGGCGGGGCGCGAGCGGCGGCCGCGCAGGCGGCGGCCGCGCAAGGAGGAGCGGCGGCAGCAGCCCATGGGCTGCTGCCTGCTTCTCAATTGGGAGAAAACCCAATTGTGGGTTTGGGTTTTGGGTTTAACCCAAACCCGACCCGTTTAAGCCCAGACCCGACCCGTTAAGGTAACATTTTCATTTAAGCCCCTGTAAATTCTTAAATTACGTTTAGACCCCTGCAAAATTACAAATAGCCCCCTGAATAATTTCTATTATTACGTAACTAACCTTTTCTCTCGGTTTTGGGTATTCGGGCGATATCTGGAGCATCCGGACTCGGATTTGGACGATTCTGGATTCGTTGCGATCGTGAGAAAGAGAGCTACCTTCCCGTGGATAGTTAGTGAGTGTTTTTATTTTATAAATTATCTTTTTAGTCTATTAATTGAACTTGGTTGCTTTATTAATTACAGGTAAATCCTAATTGGTACACCATATTAAAACATTGTAATAAACACTGTACTTAAATATGTCGGATACGTAATAGACGTAGAGTGTAACACTGGATACCAATTAGGTCATGTTCATGGACCACTGACATCCGGCACACTATGTCACCATATGTTTGGACACTATCATATCATGTATCGTATCACAGTAACGTTACCTGTTTATGGTTCCACAGACACGCTATGACATGACACTGTCACTAGACATGCATACTAGATACTGTTACTATAATTCACAGGACATGATATTATATGATACACGGACTACCATTATTACATGTACTGTTATATGGATTATGGTCACACATTTATGTTCCACTAGTACAAGGATAAGTACCGCATGTCATATTATTGTTATCATCCTTACACTGATACGATAGTTTACTGTACATGATATTAGACACTGCCCATAGGTATTACTTATACATGTTGCACCGATACTATGACACGTCATATCAGTTACTCGTATGCACTACTTCACAGACTACCGTCATCACATATATTGTGATCATCATTATATAGATTCTCTGCATATCACTGTTGCACGTGCATGTATGCTTTCTCTATGGATCCCTGTTCATAGTATATGTACTATTGTTCCATGTTACCGTATTCATGTTATGTGATTGTTTCCTGTTATTGATATGGATATTCCCGATACTGGACTTGAGAGCTGTTGATATGCTATATGTGGACTTCCACATCTATTGATCCCGTTTCCCGTTATATTGTTCCCGTTATATTGATCCCGTTATATTGTTCCTGATTCCCGTTATATTGTTCTATGCTATCAACAGAGCTCTGGTCCAGTTATCATGTTACGCGTATCACATATTGTAATGGTACTTGTTACATTGGATACTTGACATATCAGATCATAATGATAACTGGGGTATGGGGGAGACTTGACGGTTGATTAGATCTTATCGGGTGATGTACTGGATCCATATTGTTCTCCCACTGCAGGGGATGGTAGTGCTACCTACCAATTGCTCCATGAGCTATTGTTACTTGATTATTGTTCCCCTCTTAGCGGAGGGCTCTGGTCTTAGCAGCCAGGGGTTTGATAAAGGCCGTGATCCCGGGTATGCACGGGATACACTTACCCGATAAGAACTCCTCGACCATGGGTTTCCAATTAACATAATAAAACAGTATACACAATAGTGGACGTCGAGAACACTTGTTATTTGGTCACTCTCTCGTTTGGATAATGGTACCCGTAGGCCATGTCCGGATGGGTTCGACTGGAGTGCGGGCTCTAGTATGAACTGCCAGTGGTATGGGACACTGGAAGAGATTGATTAAAATACCAGGTGGTACTGATCGCTACTATTGTATAAATGACATGACTTTGACATGACTTGCCTGATGCCGGTATGCTAGTGTGTTACTGTTCATGACACTATCCTGTTACCTGTATACTTGTTACTTTTCCTGGTACATGTTACATTGTCTGTAGTGGCACACTACGCATGTTCTGTATTGCATATATTCTGTTTCCTGTATTGCAGACATCAGTACGGTATATACACAACATTGTATTGTAGTTATATTGCATATGCCACCTGCATGTTCATTTCTATCACGTCACCACTAGATGACCATAGACATGACCCGATGATAACCGGCTTGGGGATGGTATTAAAAGATGACATGTATATATTTTCTACTGCTTATATGTTTATCTATTTCCACTGCATATGATATTCTTCTTATATGGTATCATGCTTATGATATCCTTAGTATATGGTATCACTTGTCCAACTCCATGTACTATATATTATTATCGTACTTGTAGTACTATTGTACATATTACTGCCTCCTTCATTTTACCACTCACTAGGTCGCTTTCTGACGACCCTGGGTTTGTATGCCCAGATTGGAGATCCGAGTTATCGTATTATCAGATAGTGCCGTGGAGTCACATAGGAGATTCCTCATCGGGCCTATTCATAGGTATCTTGGTCATTTATTTCTGTTATCTTATTTGTTCCCATTTTTCATATCTGTTATGATCCCTAACCATTTTCTGCAGGTATTCTTGTACTTATTTCATGCTAGAACTCATGACTATATGGAGGTATTGTACTGTACTGAGGCTTAACGTACGCGTGAGTGTGTTTTCACCTCGCGTATGTACGTCGCCATAACGTCTCCGTATCCTGGGGATCGGGGCGTTACAATGGCTTATAGGATGGATAGTCGTTTCTATTTATTTTCTGCTTTCATTTAAGTTTATAGTTTAAGTCTGGGAACGGGGAAGATCCTATCTGCCTGCTTTGTTCACCTTCAATACGAGGTAAGTCTTTAACAAGGATTCAAGGTAAGTCATCAACTAGAAGAGGTAAGTAAGTTTTTTTAGGTTTTCTTTTTTTCTTTTAATTTTTAATTTAGATCACCATCTATTCACTATTTTTACTTTTTTGTATAAACTCATTTTCTATTTTCTCCACCTTCTCAATCTATCACTTTCTTCTTAACTTAACAAAAGATTTTTTTTTTCATTTTTTTTATAAGTACAAGAGAATAACTTTTAACCATTTTTACTAAACAAAAAGGGAACTTGCTCAAAGCTTCTATCGCTAATCCCTCCTTGTGGATCATGACCCGCATAGCCACTTGCTATCGCGGTAGTATTGAGTATCTTGCACTTCTATTCTTCTATTCTGAAATTCTGTATTTTTATGTGCAAGTTTTAACTCAATCAAAATTTGGAGGGTTTTAACATAACATAGGTTTTCTTTTTATTTAAAAAAATTAACATTTCTTTGCTTTAACTTTTTGAAAAAAGAAACAATATTTTAACCTATTTTTTGTAAGAAATTTAATTAATTTTAAAGAATAGGAGAATCATAATTAAGATTTCTTATACTTGGTCAAAATAAAATTGTTTGTTTAATTTGTAGGATTAGAAAGAAAATTTGAAAAATTAATTTAGTCTTGATTTTTACCTTGATGAGCATACTTTATACACTTACTTAGTATTCAAAAACAAAGATTCTTATGCCTTATAAAAATAAGAAAAAAAGAAAAAATATATATATATAAAAAATTCTCTGATTAAGATGGGTATTTGTGCCTCATAAAGCACAATTAAAATATTTAGTTTTGTGGCCTTATTTGTTTGAGTCCTTAAGTTCTTGGGGTGTTTTCTCACCCGGTGCCCTAAAACTGTTCGATTTGGGAGTCACCGAGTAAAGGCTCGTTACATGGGCAGATTAGAAAGCCTAATAGAATTATGGAATAATATCACTATATATATATATATATATATATATATATATATATATATATATATATATATATATATATATATAATAAGGCATATGAGTTAGAGCTAAAGAATCCCGAGTCAAAATTTTACTGTCACGAAGATGCATATGACTTAGGGTAAAGTAATAGACTAGACGAGAAATATAGTTTAACTCCTCACCTTGATTGATAAGAAGTTTTTGAGTAGAGACTAAGTTTAGGAATGAAAAAATTGGTTTTTCCAATAGCTTATAGATTACTTGAAATTTACAATAATACTCTCTCTTTTTCGAAATGCTTTTCGAAAATACTAATAGTTTGTTTCTCTTTCTTTATGGATTTTGTAGGGGTAATCTACTGAAAAACCTCACGAGACAACTCATTTTCTAGGGGTAACCTAGAGGTGTAACGGCTTGTGGCACATGTTAAGTGCAACTGTGATTCCTACGAAAATGAGTTAGACTAGGTTAGTTATGCTTTATTTTTATTTGTTTTGCTCGAGGACGAGCTATCTTTTGCTCGAGGACGAGCAAAAGATAGGTGTGGGGGTGTGATCAGTTGCCAATATTGCAAATTTATCGTCACATTCCCATATTATTTGTTTAATAAACTCTGCTATTTAATTATCTTTTTGTCTAATTATTTGCAGGGCCTTTACTAAATGAAAGAGGAGAGAAAACGAGCCCAAAAGCCTACTAAAATTCAGATTATATTAAAATCAAAGATTAGGGTAAAATATTCAATTGAAGATCAGAGCAAGTCAGAGAGATAACACCAAATGAAAATCGATTAAATTCGAATTTTTATGAATCTATTTCGATTAACTGAAGATCAACAGCGAAATCATCAAATCTATGACCCAAACTGAAAATCCAGCAGGAGATAAAGAAGGATCCTGAAATTAGAGAGTTATACTCCCCAAGTGTGACCGCCTTGCCATACCCAAGCCGCAAAAACGCGGCCCCTAGCCGCGTTTTCGCGACAATATTGTTGAGATATAGGAAGCGTTTGCTCCCCCTATCTTTAGATGCTCTCTCCCTTCCATATTTTGCTATAAATACCTGTAAATTCTCATTACAGGGAGAACGATTCAGCAAAGAGCATATGCTAGGCTATTCTGTAGTTTGTAACTTAGGTTTTAGCTTTCTTTTATGTAATTTTCATTTTATTTATTTAACTGAAATTAGAAAAGAGTTTCATAGAGGAATGAGAGTGAAGCTTGTACTGAGGGTGACAATGGTACATCGGTGTAAGTTCTTCTTTTCTTTTATTATTATTTAAATCGAATCAAAGTTACGTGTTTATGTTCTTTCTTTTCTTCTCTTTTTACTCTTCTCCTACCGATTTTTGATGATAATCCAAATGAAACCTATGCCATCGAATATGCCTTGCCATTGCAGGTGCCCTCGATGTCTTTTAGTGATGGATAGCCATTTCTATTTATTTTCTTCTTTCATTTAAGTTCATAGTTTAAGTCGGGGAACGGGGAAGATCCTATCTGTCATGCTTTGCTAACCTTCAAGTCGAGATAAATCTTTGGCAAGGATTCAAGGTAAGTCATCAACCGGAAGAGGTAAGTAAGTTCTTTTAATTTTTCTTCATTTCTTTTAATTTTTAGTTTAGATCACCATCATCATCAACTCTTAACTCTATTTACTATTTTCACTTTCTTTATATGAACTCATTTTTCAATTTCTCCGTCTTCTCAACCTTCCACTTTCTTTTTAACTTAATAAAAGATTCTTTTTCCTTTTCTTTACAAGAACAACAAAAGAACTTTTAACCATCTTTAATAAACTAAAAGAGAACTTACTAAAAGATTCCATCGCTGGTCCCTCTTTGTGGATCACGACCCGCCACTTGCAATCGCGGTAGTATTGAATACCTTACACTTTATTCTTAAGTTCTGAAATTCTGTATTTTCTGTGTGCGGATTTATCTCAATCAGTAAGTCGTATCAATATTTCACCTGTAGTACACAATTTCGTTAGAACGAAAAAGAATTACTTAAATACTTATATTGCACATAATAATCTTTTCCCTGATCCAAGAGGTAGCTGACCATCCAGCTGTTCGATCTGTCTGAGAGTGGGTTGGATGATAGATAATCTCTCCTAGGGTCATAAATGAGACAGAATGTAAGACAAATATTAATTAATTTAAAGTATTCAATTAAAGTGTGCACATAAATACCAACACATTGGTCTAAGATTTTACTTGCAGAAGTGTCTGACAACCACAGTGTTACGTTATCTTCATGGTAGATATTTTATATAACTTCTTGTATAGATATGCAAGAATTGTACTGCTCCAAGATATAACACTGCATACGTCAAAATCCTCTAAGATAGATAATCACCTGAGATGTACCTTATTTATGGTGGAATTTGAAAATAAAAGGATATCAAACATATGCATGGTATAACCATGTACATACTTCTCCACCTCCATATCTGTGAAATTCACTGAGATCACTCTAAACTAATTACGGAGCCACCACAACTTCACTGCTTCTGCCCTAATAGCCGACTATGGAAGTTGTCTGCCTAATAATCTCGCACACTCAGCCATCCAATCTCTATCATTTCTTCCCATGACAACATGACCATTAATCGAAAGCCCCAATAGCACCGCCACATTCTATAATGTAATAGTCATCTCCCCAACCGAAGGTGAAAATTAGATGTGCCTTCATGTCTTTGTCAAAACTGTCATCAATGGATAAACGAGACGTACCCACCTCAACTAAGAATGAATGAAAAATTCCGCTCATCTAACATAATCTATGACACGGGGATCCCTCATAATCCACTTGATATGATAAGGAATGATCTACACAACTAATGACTGAAGATCCTACAATTATAAAAAGAAAATATAGTTAATAAAAATAAAGCACATTTATTGTTATAACATTCAAGCTAAATTTTAAAAATGAGATTACCTGACTTGCATCAATTTCAGCAGATCGATGCTCATCCTGCAAGTAGAGAATATCAGAACTGACCGACCGTGGGTCCATTGGTGTTTTGCCTGCACATAAATAAATACAATTTTTAGTAATAATGGGGCATCAAAATGAAACAACATTCATTATATTGTTATATCAAACATATGAAATATTAGCAATATTAAATTAATCAACCAATATTCTCAATTTATAGTGACTAAATAGATGTAAATACTTATCCAATAGAAGAGGCAATAGCGATGGATTAGAACATCTAACTTTATAGTGATTAAATTGTTTGCAATTACTACATCTATTGTATCTGTGACCTTCACGACCTTCATCCGTAGTACATTATATGCGAACAAAAGGTGGACGATCTACCGACCTCTTATATTGAAGGGGTAAGATAAGAGACCCTTTATATGCTTCTCAAGGTCGTTTATCCACAATGGGTTGAAATAGAGGAGCATAAGTCTTAGCATAGTTGGCCACAAAATACTATTATGAACACAAGGAATAATTATTTATATTAACAGCCCCACTGTTATTATTAGCGCATGCTGTAATAACATGTGCGCAAGGTGATTTTTGGAGATGAGGTAATTACAAGAACAAGTGCACTCATCTTATGTTATGTTAATGGTGCATGTATATCCTTCCCTTTTTGACATCTCTCAATCAGTAAATTGAATCTTTGTATCCAAGAGTTCAAGCAACATTGAATCAATATCTTAAGATGTTCTCATTCTTTAATGTCAAAGGTGATTTTCGTGTCTTTGCCTTTTAAAGTAACTAGGTGGAAAATGTCTTGGCAATAAGTGATTGTACCAGTGATGCTCGAGTTCCTTTCAACATACCGTTGAAACTTTCTGAGCAATTTGTAGCCATCATCGTGAACCGTCTGCCTCTCTTTTGATATTGCCCATTAGCGTCCTTGCTTATTCAGACTATTCTTAATCCACCGTCAGCATCTACCCTGGTGACAATGAGTAAACACTCTGTGTTTTTGATACAAATGTGTACCATCAATATTAAGAAGTAGGCAACAATAAGAAAAGCCCTCAATCGATGGTCCAAAAGCCCAAAATATGCAACAAAATCGAACTATGTTGAATGAATAAGGATCAATTTTCTAACAAGTTACGACGCCCGGTTGTTTTTCTTAATTGCATCAAGATAATGAGGGAGAGTCTCACATGATAATTCTAAATCTCCAAATATATTTGACGATGCCTTGATTCTAGCATTCCATGTCTTGCTTTATGATATTGTGATATAGAAGTTTGCGCGAGTTTGTTCAATGATATTACCGAGTGTCAAATCAAGCTTGCTCTTCACCATATATATAATGATATTACACACAAATGATGTTATTATCTTACGATGATTAGATTGAAGTATTCGCGGGCGGGTGGTCAGAGGAAGGAGAAAGGAGCATTTTTACTTTTCACTTTGAAATTGTCAAAAAAAAAAAAAAAAAAAAAATAATGACAAGCTTGTAATAACGTGTGGGTGCTTTCATCATTTTTTAGCTGGAAAAAGGCGCTCCCAAAAAATGAAACCAACTCAAAATTGGCTGCGAGAAAAAACTAAAGCTTCAGGCTTTGCCCGCGTTGAAGCTCCTCCGCCGCTCATTTTCCATGACGCCAATCCCCTTTCACCCCTTTCTCTCTCGCTCTTCTTCTCAAATTCCATAAGACAGAGAGTTTCAAAAACCTTAAGAAGAAGAAAAACCCATGGCGACGGGGGTGAATTCATCTTCTCTTCTTTTCTCCTCGTCCCCTGCAACAATCAAAACAAAGAAAAGGCGCTCCTTTATCATCACTGCGGCGAGATCCGAACCATCAAATATCAGAAAGGAAGAGATCGTCGTCGTCGGAGCTGGAATCGCCGGCCTCGCGACCGCGCTTTCCCTTCACAGGTTCCTTTTCTTCTCTCGCTCTCTCTCTTTAATTTGCCCATGGATTTTTGATTTACGAAATTGTCGCAGGCTAGGGTTCCGATCGCTGGTTCTGGAGCAAGGGGAGTCGCTGCGCACCGGAGGGACCTCGCTCACGCTCTTCAAGAATGGGTGGCGTGTGTTGGACACCATCGGAGTCGGAGACGAGCTCAGGAGCAAATTCATCCAAATCGAAGGGTAAATTATAAAAAATCAATATCTCAAAATAAAAAAGTTTATTCTTTTATGTATTTCCCTTTTTCTTGATCTTTTCCTAGTATCAGCTGCGCACAGTCTGGTTATGAGATCGGAAGATGGGAGAGAGCTCCGGTCGTTCTCATTTGAGGAAGAAGCTCCAGGGTAAAAAAAATTGACAGACTAATAAACTAGGGGATTTTTTTTTCTTCTTTTAGTTGTTGTTGAATATTTTACTTGTTGGGTAATTTCTTGGTCGAAGGCAAGAAGTGCGAGCTGTGGAGAGAAGAGTACTGCTTGAGACTCTTGCAAGCCGGTTGCCATCGGATACGATATCGTACTTGTCGAAGCTCGAAGGTCTCAAAAAGGAAGGGGATGGTGGGACTTTATTAGAACTCGATGATGGATCCCGAATACTTGCAAAGGTATCAAGCTGAACCTTTTTTTGTTGATAAATGAAAGTATTATTATTCATGCTAGATGTCAGGAAATGGTCTGTCTTCAAAATCTATGCATACAATACAACAATCTAGTCTGTTTGCATTTTAATTTACAAATGTTGTAATGCTATCAATTTTTACCACCTCTAGTTTATAGTCGTGGATTCCGCTCGTGATTTGTGCTTAAAAAGTCTAAACAGAATGCATGATTGTGTTGGAATAATATATATTGCTATTATAGAACTGATATAACTTGATATAAATTATATGAAATAAGGATTCATATTCTGTTAATGAAATAAGGAACATACTGCTTAACTAATTGATTGCTCTAAATGTAAGAGAATTTGAAATGGAATGTTTGCACCTAATTCAAGCTCCGTTCCTCGTCTAATAAAGCCTTGAAATAAAATTTAACATAAGAAAAGCGTTAAGTGTTAGACTTGTAATTTCTAAGCTGATGTGCGCTTTCTAGAGTGATAGAATGGGACGATACCTTTTTTGTATATTTGATTACTGAAAGGATTTTCCAGTTCTGAAACTCTTGCACCTTCATTCAATCATTCTGGGAGTGTATTAATGGATGTTATCATTGTATGGGAAGAATAATTTATCTGACTTGAGACAAATCTGCCTTATTTTTTTTTTTCTCTTCTCTCTTCCGGGATGAGAGTCTTTTCGTGCCCTAGGCAAGCTTCTATGCCCAACCTTAGGGTGTCTTCCACATAAACCTTTCCCTCTTCTCTCCCTCTTTGCCATTCCTCTCTAAACCATCACTCCTCTTAAATATCACAACAAGCATCACCCCTCTGCCATGGAGATTAAGTCTCTTGTCAAGTCCCTCATAACCCAACTGAATAGCCTGTTACAAATCAACCCCTCTAACCTGAAGCCCATCACTCTATATCACATAATAGAGCATTCTGAATCAAGAAAAATCCTAATTTTCAAAGTTCTATCAAACATGAACCACAACAAAGCTCACATTAGAGAGAGGCTTGCGGCGGCATGGGGACTCAAAGCCGAGAACAAGATTAGAAACTACAGGGACAAAGCTTTCACTGAGTTGATATGAAGCGGAGTGAGTCTTCAATAACGGGCCTTGGATATCTGAAAGTGATCAGGTGATCATTGAAAGATGCAGGCCTAAAACTCTTTCGGAAGATTATAATTTCCACAAGTGTTATTTGTGGGTAGAGATTCATCATGTACCATGGGACATGCTGAAAAGAGAAACTATTGCCAGAGCGAGATTGGGAGAGGTTGCACCAATCAGTCATCTAACAAGGAGAAATGGAAGCTCTACACGCCTCAAAGTGACGATTAACACGTCTCAACTTCTGGAGATGAAGCTTGCTTGCCAAGTAGTCAAAGGAAGCTCCCTCGATTGTGTTTATTCTGCATTGGCCACAATGTCGTGAGTTGCGTTTGGAACTTGAAGATAGAGGAAGCTTTCACGAACGCGACAATATCAAAAGACGAGTGGAATCAACTTCTTGAGTCACAATTGATCAGAATCAAAGAAATGATGTGCGAGCTCTGATTCTGCCGCCCTGGGCAAGATGATCTCTCACAAAACCCAAACACCACTCTCCCTCCAGAAAAGCTCTCCACCACCAAGACCGCCACCAACCTTCACAAGTCCCTACCCCCCGGCGGCCATCTCGACCCCTAATCGATTCACCAACCCTACCCTCATTGAACTGCACCGCAAATGGATCCCAAACACGAAACCCGCTCACTACTCGAATTTCCCAATTAACTCCACTGAACCCTCTTCCCAACCTGACCCGAACCATGCTCAAAACCAAAATTCACACCACTCATGCGAACCCACAACCTTTCATTAGCAAATTGCAGCTCCTTTGCCAGCCTAACTTGCCAAAAAATCCTAGAAAATTCCTCAACAAATCACATCTCCTTTGCCAGCCCAACTTGCCAACAATTCCCAGCAAACCCTTAGCAAATGATAGCTTATTTCCCATCCAACGTGCCTAAATATCCTAACAAATCCCTCAGCAAATGGCATCCTCTTTGCCGACCTAATTTGCCGAAATCCCAATAATTCCGTTAATCTTTGGCTCTATCCCCGCAGCCAACTCTTCTATCAATAAATCTCCTACTTTTGAAAAACGACCTTGATTTTCATAATATATTAAAACCATCAATCTCGCAATATCACCCTTAATCCGCTCTCTGCTACCTCTCTAAAAAATGTCATCTTAGAATCTTTAGAGGAGCTAATCTTCACCATCATTAGCCTTCTATTGAACAAGGCCAACAAGGGAGATGAAAACTTAGGGTCTAGAACTGGAATGTCAGCCCATCAAGTTACCAACTTGCGTCAGACGTGGAGAAGAGTAATCAAGGCCCAAAGCCAAGCCCAATAATTTTTTCTATCTGGGCCCAAGAAATCTCCAAAAGTTTAGAGTGTGAATCACTCGCTGTGCCAAACTCAGACCAATCACCTTGGTTACAGCTGAAAGGAAAATAATCTTGGAGAGACTCGTGTCTTGCCATGAAAGGGATACTCTTCTCGAGAAATTGGAATTCTCTCATGTTGAAGGCTGCACAAGCAGCAAAAGAATTGAAGATAGGGTGGAGTTAGGCACCGCCCTCAGAACTGTGATTACTCTCTTGGAACTGTCGGCAGTGTAGGAGTGACTCTACAATTTGGAATCTCAAACCTCTCGTCCGCGCCACCTCCCCTATCCTCACCTTCATCTCCGAAACAAGATCCAACCTTGAACGATCCACCAAGACCATCAATTCCCTAAATGTATCCAACTATCACATTATCCCGACTAAGTGGGCTCTCGAGATGATTGTGACTCCTCTAGGACAACCTCCACTATCTCCAAATAATCAAAACCTCCCTCGATTACATTGTGGTAGAAATCCAAATTGCGTCGAGGTTACCGACATGGAATATCACATGCGTCTATGAAGAGCCTGTTCGTCAGAAGAGAATTTTTGGTGTCACTTTACTAATATATTTTCCTCTTTACCTTTTCCCCCTTATGTTTTGGTGCTTTTAGTGCTCTTCTATCTCAGTCTAAGAAAAATGGCGATGCTCTTGTTACATGGAGTAGTATAGAATATTTTGCTAAATTTATTTGATCTTGGCTTTCATGATGAAGTTTTTACTTGGACTAACAAACAACAGACAGCTGCACACATCTGTGAATGACTTGACAAATCCTATGGTACTCCAGAATGGTTGGATCCCATCAAAGAAGCCTCGGTTCACCATCTTCCAGTTATTGGAAGCGATTGTTGCCCTATCCTACTAAAGCTGTAGCAACCACCAAGGAAAAGGAGGTCTGAATTTCAGTTTGAAGTCATGTAGGTTAGAGAGCTAGATTACAAAGACTACTATCTAGCATGTGGGTTAGCTCTCGAAATCAGGATTCCAAGGGAAGATTAGGATTTCAAGCAAAAGATTAGAGATTGGCATCTAAAATACTTCTGAGATCTCACTGTAAAAATAAAGGAGATAAAGCAGGAACCAAGTGAGTCCAGCAAAGCTTGCCGTACACGTCTTCTTTATGAAAGGAGAAGAAAATTTCCGAAAAGCTCGAGGAGTTGTTGGCATCAAAGGAGGCCCACTGGCACGAGATATTGAGGATCCAGTGGGTATGCGAGGGTGATTGGAACACTAAATTCTTTCACAGAGCCGCACAAAAGAGTGATAGAAGGAAGAAGATTATGGCTATTTAGAAACCGAATAGAGAGTGGACTTCAGAACCCAAAATGCTCAGAGCAATCTTAGTGACTACTTCAAAGAGAAATTCTAGTCTATGAAGCCCCCACCTATTCCCAATCACTTTCAGTTCCGCTCCATTGCTCCACCTGAACACCTTGCTTGATGGCATATGCGGTATTCCCTTCACAAAAGGAAATTGAGTCAATCCTTAAAAGGCTCTGATGATGGGCTTCCTATCCTCTTCTTCCAAACAAGTCGGTCCATGATAAAAGAGGAGGCAACAGAACTGGTACATGATGTATTCACTACAAGAGCTTTTGAAATGGGGGTCAGTTACACTCATCTAAAGGAAAATGAGTGTAGCTCGTCAACATACTACAAACTGGTTTCTCTCTATAACGTTCTTTATAAACTGATTGCTAAATCCTAGCTGACTGAGGTCACTTTTTAGTCACATCATCTTCGTGAACCAAACTGGTTTCATACCTAGGAGATAAATCATAGATAACTTGGTGGTGGCACAAGAGTTGATCCATAGTATGGGAAGGAAGAACATGAGATTGAGAATCTTTGCTCTTGAAGCATACTTGTCCAAGGCGTAAGTGGAGTGGGCGTTCTTAGTTCAGGTCCATCTCTCTGAACTCTCGGCATGATTCATTGATCTTGTGCAAGCGTGAATCACGATTTCTACCATCGGGATTAATCTCAATGGGGAGACAGATGGTTCCTTCAAGACATGAAGGGTCTTCGACAAGGATGCTTCTTTTCACCCTTATCTCTTCATCGTGCGCTGTGAATTGCTATCAACTCTTCTCCAAGATGCGGTGGCACAGGAGTTCAAATTTCCATGGCCTGCAGATCAACTACTCAGTCCAAGTATATCTCATCTCATGTTCACTGATGGTTTGATTATTGTTGGTGAAACCTCCGTTCGCAATTTGGATATCACAAGTAGTGTTCTAAATAGTAGAAAGTGTAGCGTAGCGGGAAAGTGTCGCTAAACGCTAAAGCAAAAACCGGCAGCTAATGGGTATTTAAATAAATAAATAAATATACATAACTAATATATACAAAATTTATATATAATTATATATACATTAGATGTGCCTTTAAAAACCTAAAAAAAGAGAAAATTTAGATCAGTGAAAGAAATAAAGAGATATAAAGTGTCTGCAAATCATAATTAATTCAAATTGATGACTTTGAGCCATAAGTGGGAGAAAGTCGTTTTTTTTATAGTTTCATCACTGCTCGGGATAAAAAAAACTCAAACATCATATTTAAAAGTTGGAAGTTAAAAACATTCAAAAAATCCAATGTGATATAGAAAAACCATGAATGACGAAGCAATGCTTACCCTTTTAAATAAGAATTAGTGGTAATTGGTTACTTTTTTAATGCGGGTTTGATTTTTTGCACTTAACAGGTTTTAAAAGGATCTTTAAGTGTTAACCCAAGCCCACTTTTGCCTACCTTCTCTTGGCAAAATGCCTACTTTAGCGGGTTTGCCCATGCTAAAGCATCTGCCACAATTTTTACCTGCTACTCCGTTCCACATCATGTTAAAGCATAGTTGTAGTATACTGTGACGCTAGCGGCTGCTAAAATCGCTACTTAGAAAATTGATCATAGAGATATCTTGGACACTTATTCTAAGTGGTCTGGAAAGGTGATAAACTATTCTAAATCATTCATATTTTTTCACAACAATATTTCTGTGGATGAAAAGCGCGAGCTAGCAAGGATTCTAGGGGTCTCTCTCATGCGCAAAAATGAGAGATGCCTTGGAGCTCCTCTATTTGCCAACACATATCCATGGCTACACATAAATCTCTAGTTGGGAAGGTGCATGACAAAGTGACAGGTTGGAAGAGTTGTTCTTATTGCATGTGGGGAAAGAAGTACCGATCAAAGTTTCGCTCACATCAATTTCAACCTTTCATACAGGCTCAAGAATCCTTCCTAAGGCAATATGACAGGAGCTTGAAAGAATTATTCGCAAATTCTATTGTAGGCGTAGGAGACACTTGTTCTTAGAGCGCGGGACTCACTAAAGCAACCAAAGGCAATGAGCATGCCGGGATTTAAGCATATGGAGAAAGCTATCGGCCTTTTCCTAAAAGTAGAAAGAATGCCCTTCACCTAGAAAGCACGGACACTTCAAATATGGAGTAGTGTCATGTCAGACACGTGTCAGTCACGCGCAGCAGACACGACACTTGTATTTTCTATGTACTTTCTAAAATCCATTGTGTTGGTGTGTCGTGTCGACGTGTCTGTGTCCATGCAACATAGCCCCTCACTCATCTCAACGTTCTGTGGACCAATCTCCTTATACTTTCCCAAGTGCTCCTTCAAAAACTCAAAAGGCAAAATCTCATAGCTCTGGTCTTTGGAGAGGTCTATAACACTGCAAGCGCAGAATACTTGAGAATGTGCGTTGGCAAGTGGTTAGTGGAGAGTCCATCTCTTTATTTGCGGATAAGTGGTGCTTAAGCCTTGTTGATCCGGTTGAGACCTCAATAATTGCCACAAGAGATTAGAATAGTTAGTAACATAATGTAAGATGGAGTTTGAAAGATGGAACTGATCACGGAATGGTTCGAGGAGGCCATCACCAAAGCCATAGTCAACACTTCAAGCAACGATCATGAATCATTAGGGCTCGATAGGCTCATTTGGCTACGGGAAAGAGTGGACAATTCAACGCTCATTCAACCTAAAGAGCATTGATCAACAACATACCAATTACGACATCGACTACATTGATAAGCTTTAGGCTAGGCAAGAGATCCAATCCCGGGTCCTGCAATGGAGGAGCTTGAACAATGCGCTCATGACGAACGAGCAAAGAGAGATTCATGCAGGACTTGAACAGAGCATGTGTTGTATGCAAGCAACAAGCCGAGACCCCCAACCCACCTTCACTACCCCTTTGGAGTAGAGGTATGGAGTAAGTTGAAGCCTATGATGCGAGGACACGGACACGACATTGCAAAATTTAAAAAAAATAAGATATGGGGACACGATAAACAATAATTTATTATTATTATATATATAATATAATAATTTATGAGTGGAGAAAGTTGATCCATGTGCCCCATCCAGCATAATTCTCTTTTGTTTCATGTAGCCTACACCAAATACTTGGGACAAATGGCTTAGCTGTTGTTGTTGTATATATAGATAATATAAAATATCAATCAATAAACTAAAATATCAATCAACAAGTATACAAGATATAAAATATCATCAGTTTATAACAAAATTATAACCGAAGATTATAAATTCACAAGTCATCAACCAAGTTAACAAATAAACTATTATCATAATTCATAAGTTCAAAACAAAATTACAACCGGAGTCATATCTTAAGGATCAAGATAAAGTTGAAGCTAGTCCAATGACTTCTTCATTATCTCTGTCTCCATCTCTAAACAACACGACCTCCATCGTAGGTTCATCAAGAGAAATATTAGCAAAATCTAGAATACCGGCACTTTGAAATGAGTCAAAACCATCTCCGTCAATATTCCACATCCTTATTTCCTCTTTATTATATTTGTTAGAATAGATAATTGATATTGGGTTATTGGATCTCAACCCAATAACCCGTATCCCATTCATGTGTTATATATGTACTGTTTCTCCTCTCTTGTCAATTAATGAAAAATGGTTTATTTGCTTCTAACATGGTATCAGAGCAAAACAAATCCAAATCTTATCTGTCTCCCTCTCTTCTTCCCCTCCGCAATCTCCAACAGCCTCGCCTTACCTCGTTTTCAGCTTGCGAGGCTTCCCCTGCCCGCGTCTGCACTCACGAGACTCCAGTCTCTGTTGAGCATGCTGCCCTCGTCGTGGGCACCTGAGGCCACATAAGGCCTCGCCGAGGCCCTACAAACCATCGTGGGTCCTCGTCGAGGCTTGCCAAGCCCTAGGGAGTCCTCACTTGCGCCTCTACTACTTGCCGATGTGTTTTGTTTCATCTCCAATCCAAGTCGGAGCCTCCTACTTCATCTTGTCGATGTCATCTGGAGCCTCTCCTACCCTCGTCCTGCACTGCTGAGGCCTTATATGATTTGCTGCTATTTTTGGTATGTTTGCACTGTCGAGGCCTTGTATAATCTCTCTGGTGCTCTGCTGCTGGTTCCTCTGCTCAGCCACAAGATCCTTTTGCTGATCTGCACTGTAAGCTCCTGTTGGTTCTGGTTTTGATTTGCTCTCTGATTCTGATCTGGTTCTGATTTTGATTCTGCTCTCTGATTCTGTTTTTTGCTGAATCTTGCATTTGTTTTGCTCAATACTGCCTCCTTCTCTATCTGCTGATGCTTTACTGCTGGTGCTCTTGATTATTATTATTCGAGGACTGGTTGCAGTACTCTGCTGCTTTATCTGAACCTCATCAAGAGTGGATTGTTGAAGTAGCTGCTCTCCAGATAAAATTGATTAGATCAGATATGTTTTGCTATTGTTGCGATTGATGTGCACTATTCTTGGTCTTTGTATGACCTTTATGTGATCTACTTCCTTCTTTGATTTATTAGTTGATTTGTGATCGCTACTAGTTGTTTTCTGGTTGTTTCTGGTGATTCTATAACTGGCAGCGATGTCGGATGCTACAAGTTCCTTGTCCTCTCTTGTTCCTCCATCCTGGCTATCTGATGATACTGCTCTTGTTCCCTCAGCCACTTTCTCTGGTCCTTCTGGTGCTCTTACTGTTCATATATCACAAGACGAATATGACAGACCGTGTCAACTCGAGTTCTCTCAGACAGGTCATTCATCAACTTATACATCATCTTCAGGTATGGATGCTTATATTGTCTTTCCTCACAGACCTTGAATATTAGATTCATGACTCTCATCTCATATGACAAGTTTTAAAGACAAATTTATCTCTTTACATCGATCCAATGATTTTTCTTCTGTTAACATTGCTGATGGTACACAATCTCCTGTCTTTGGCAATGGGGTAGTTCAAGCTACTTCATCTTTGAATCTAACAAATGTGTTATATATTTCAAAATTTTCTATTAGTTTGTTATCCATCAGCCAGTTTATCAAACAAAATAACTGCAACGTAACTTTTGGGTCTTATTATGTCTTTCAGGACTTGACAACTGGGAGAAGTATTGGTTTGGATCATGAGAAAGGAGGTATGTACTATTTAGACGAGAGGGTATCACCTATTGGCTTAGTTGCAAGTCAGTCGATCCTACTCTACCATGGCACTGGCGTCTGGGATACTGTCGTTGAAGAAGTTTCAGTCAGTAGTTGCTATTGAGTCTTTTATCTCTCCTTAGATTGTGCCTCTTGTGAGCTGAGAAAACATCATGTCTCTTTTTCTAGTCGAGTCAATAATCGTAGTAGTTCTGTATTTGAGTTAGTTTATTCTAATGTCTGGGGTCTTCGTCGTGTGCCTTCAGTTAAGACTTCAGTATTTTCTCATTTTTTGTTGATGACTTCTCTCGCATTAGTTGACTTTATTTGCTAAAAGAGAGGTCTAAGTCTCTGATGTTATCGAACTTCTCTTCAATGAGATAAAAACTCAGTTTTCTATCTCTATTCGTGTGCTTTGTACTGATAATGTCTTGAAATATATGAAAAATGATGTCTCTTTTTTGTTTTAAGAATAAGGTTATTCACCAAACTTCTTGCTCTCACACGTCCCAATAGAATGGTGTTGCTGAACGCAAACACAGATACATTCTAGATGTTGCTAGAACCATAATGATACATATGCATGTTCTGAAGTATTTGCGGGCTTGTGCTGTATTAAGTGCTTGTTATTTGATTAATAGAATGCATTCCTCTGTTTGTCATGATAAAATCCCTTTTTCGTGTTTTTATTATAACAAAAGTGTCTTTTCTGTTGCTCCTTGTGTTTTGGTTGTATATGTTTTATTCAGGATTTGTCTCCTAGTTTGGATAAACTATCTTCTCGGTCTATCAAATGTGTCTTTGTTGGGTATTTTAGAACTCAGAAAGGATACCTGTGTTATAATCTTTCCAACCAGGAGTATTTTGCGTTTGTAGATGTCACGTTCTTTGAGTCCGTTCCATACTTCTCTCCACTAGGTCATGTTACTGCATCAAAGTCTATCCCTTTTCCACTGTCTATTTTATTACCTGCACATGCTCTTGTTTCTAATGTCTTCGCTAGTGTCACCGGCAAACACTACAGCGCCTTCTGCACCACAGTCTCTATAAAGGATTTTCGATATGTTTCCACTCATCAATAAAAAGTTTCCGCCTCTGAACCACTTTCGGCTAATTCTTCCTCTCCAGTAGAAGATTCACCTCCTTAGCCATCAGCACCTCCTTCTGATCTTGATGTTTCTATTGCCCTCCGCAAAGGTAAAAGGTATTGTACTTATCATTTTATTTCCCATTTTGTTTTTTATGATCTTCTTAAGTCCTCTTTTCGCAAGTTTGTCGTTTCTTTGTCTTTATATTTATATCCACGTCATATGAGGAGGTTATATTGGTACCTGCTTGGAAGCAGGTCATGGATGAGGAAATAGATGCTCTTGTTTCTTGAAGAACTTGGGAGTTGGTTTCTGCACCCCATAGGTGTGAGTTATCCTGGGTCTATACTTTGAAGTATCACCCAGATGGTTTGGTGGATCGATATAAGGCCAGACTTGTTGCCAAATGTTATACTCAGACTTATAGCGTGATTACTTTGAGACTTTTTCACTAGTTGCTTAGTTGAACTCCATCAAGATTCTATTTTCTATTACTATCAATCTGTCATGATCTTTGTTCCAGCTGGATATAAAAAATTGCCTTCTTGTATGGTGATTTGAAGGAGGTCTATATGGAGCAACCTCCGGGGTACGTTGCTCAGGGGGAGAAGAAAGTTTGTCATCTCAGAAATGCAATATATGGACTCAAGCAGAGTCTATAGGCATGGTTTGAGAAGTTTAACATCACCATCTCTGGCATTGGTTTTCATTGGTGTCACTCAAATCACTTTTTCTTTGCTCGACATACTAAGTTTGGCTTAGTAATTATGACAGTGTATGTTGATGATATTCTGCTGATTGAGAGTGATTTAGCTGGCATAGTGGAAATAAAAGAGTATCTTAGGCATCATTTTGTGACCAAGGATATGGGTAAACCAAATACTTTCTAGGGATTGAAGTCACATAAAAAACATAATGTACTTCTCTCTCAAAAGAAGTATGCTCTGGATCTTCTAGAGGAGACAAGACTTTTGGGGTGCAAACCTGCTAGTACTCCAATGAAAGTCAATGTGGACTTGTGGTTTGATGGAGTCAAATTCTTGATGATCTAGAAAGGCATAGAGATTGATTGGAAATTTGATCTTACTATTACTAAGCCGGATATTACCTTTGCCGTTGAGGTGCTGAGTAGATTCATGCATCAACCCAGTGAGGTCCATTGGATAGCTACACTAAGGATTTCGACTTATGTCAAAAGCTCTCCTGGAAAAGGTCTATTATACAAGAAGCATGGAATGTATGCATTTCTGTGTACTCTGATTCTGGTTATGCTGGTGACAAGGGGGATAGAAAATCTACCACTAGATATTACTCCTTTGTTGGAGGAAATCTTGTGACTTGAAGGAGTAAAAAACAAGATACGGTATCTTGATTTAGTGAAGAGGCTGAATATAGAGCTATGACTCATACTGCTTGTGAGATGATGTGGTTGAAGAATCTAATGATGGAGCTTGGTTTTAGACAGTCTGGACCCATGCCTATGCATTATGATAATCAACATGTAATTTATATTGCTCAAGATTCTGTGTTTCATGAGAGGACTAAGCACATTGAGGTTGGCTGTCATTTGGTTAGAGATGTTTGGACTAAGAAGGTAGTTTCTCTCTCGTTCTCACTATCCTCGAAGTAATTGGCAGATCTTCTTACCTAAGCGGCTTCACCACAAGTGTTTTCTAACTTATGTAGCAAGCTGGGCATGATAAATATCTATGCTCCAGCTTGAGAGAGTATTAAAATAGATAATTAGATATTGGGTTATTGAATCTCAACCCAATAACCAGTATCCAATTCATGTGTTATATAGGTACTATTTCTCTTTTATCAGTTAATGAAAAAGGGTTTATTTGCTTTTAACAATATTCGTGTGAACTTCGAGAAAGCAAACAGAGGTTGTTATGCACATATACTAGATCTTTCGCTCGTGTCGGGTTATAATTTATTCATCTTTAAGGAGTGCATAAAAGAGTATGTGCTCTAATTCTTTTCACAACAAAAAGAGAAACATGGTTGGCCTAGAAGCTTTAAAAGACAACGCTTGTAAATTTGGAGTTGAGGAACTTTAAAGAACCCACCAACACTTCAGATTTATAAATCTTCTATCACGAAGAGAATCCGGATCGACAAAATCACCCAAAACGCCCGAAAATCTAGCATACTCCATGCTTCCGCCTGTCATTCATATGGGTTGGGGTTCATATGGGTTGGGATAGTATTTCTTCAAACACTTGCTCTTTCAGAAGAGATCTCATCTTGATGGAGAGTTTGTCGAGTTATTTTCTCATTAAGCCAAATATCATGATAATACCTATTAACATAAAGAATAATCGCATAAAAGAATATGAATTATATATAATCTTAGATATTACCTTGGATTCAAAGAGTGTGCCAAATATCGAAGTGGCGTGTTACTCTTATTCCATCGATTCTTCAAGATTTAATGCACAACATCAAAAAAAAAAAAATGATTGCTCATTTTTCTTTTTCTTCCGTGCCGATAAATAATACTTTTTATTTTTTCGATTGTTGTGTCTCACATGTCATACACCAAATGAAGAGATGGCGTGTCAGTGTTAGTGACCTTTATCATGTTATAAATTAGATCAATGAAGACAATGAAATAATTTATCTTGTCATACCACAAATCATTTAGCACTTTCTCTTTAACAAATTGTGCCTGTCCCACATCATCATCCCTATACATGTTCCATCGATCACTAAAAATCAAATTTTGGAGATTTCTTTTGATGACTTTAAACCTCTTCAACATGATAATCCAAGAAGTAAATCTAGTTTCTGCAACTGTAAGAAGTTTCATCTTGAAATAGTTATTGAACATGATAAGCCTCGTGGAATGTTACATGATGAAGACATCATTGAAGACCTCGGTGATCCGACTGCATTGTGCATAAGGTACAACATTTGCCTCCATATTTTTAGTCACACAAATATTCTTAAGTGTAAGATTAAGAGTGTGCACTACACAAGAAGTTCAAAAGATGTGAATACTTGTTCTCCACAATAGCACCAGCAACCTTGCATGCAAAAGCATTCTCGATTATGATTTGTATATTTTGAGCCCCAACCTCTTTGATGCAATTTTCAATTTTTTTTGTAATGTAATGCCTCTTTTTCACTTCTCCCTCAGCATTTACGGAGTTGAAGAACATCATGCCACTTTCTGTGACTGCCATAAAATTAATGATAGGTCTTTTTTGCACATCCACTCACCCATCACTACAAATGGAGACCTTTATTTACTTTTATGTGCCCCCGATGGGCTCCATTAACCTCTCTACGTGTGATTTCTCACGTTGCAAGAGAGGTCCTCAAAGAATTGTAGCCAAGAGATTTGTAGACGACGATTGGATTGTTTGCGGCAAATTTAAATGCCTTGGCATACCATGAATTTCTTGTCAAATTAAATGACAATCCACCGGTATAAAACATCCTCGTAATAATGCAATCTAATTCATTCCTTGCCTCTTTGCTGAATGCTTGATCCACAATGTTAACCCCTTACTCTACTTCAGTTCACTTGGAGCACTTACAGTTTTACCAGCCGCACTTGACATTGAAGATAAATAAAAAGTTACGTTCCTAGGCATTGAAGCCGTCAATCTCATTTCTACTTACTCCATCTCCTTTGAACATCCACTGTTTCATTTGAGGAACCTTCCATTGAAGTCATATTGCTATAAGCATAACAATATTATTTGAAGGAAAGCAACATATACAATAAATTTTTCACATAATCATCTCCCTAAGAATTTTCTACACAATTCACATATGCAATTTTTTTTACATAATTAATAATTTTTCACATATCCAATTAATCCACATAAGTTTTCACATCATCCACATAACTCTCTCCATCTCCCCCCTTTCTATGTGGGAATTAATATCATCATTCTCTGCTCTCTGTTCTCTCTCTACTCTCTGCTTTCTCTTCGTCCATCTCTCCCTCTCTGCTCTATAACTCTCTAGCTCTCTCTCGATCTTTCTCTGCTATCTCTTCGTCCATCTCTCCCTCTTTGTTCTCTAACTCTCTTAATTTCTCTCCTCTCTGAGAGAGATCGAAAGAGTTAGGGAGCAGAGAGGGAGAGATGAAGAGAGGGAGAGAGATTGAGAGAGTTAGAGACCAGAGAGGGAGAGAGAGCACAGAGATAGCAGCGATAGAGAAGACACCAATTGAGAGAGACATTTTGAGCAGAGAGATCGAGAGAGAGAGAAGAGAGAGAGAGAGTGCAGCGGGAGAGATGGAAAGAGTGCAACGGAGAGGGGTAAAATTACCTCTGGATCGAGAACCTTCGATGGCGACTTCGACTGCGGGAGAATCAATCATTGGTGGAGATGAAGTCGGCGAGGTCGATCAGTGGTGGAGATGGAGTTGGCGAGGTATCTCAGTGGTGGAGATGGAGTCAGCGAGACCGATCAGTGGTGGAGATGGAGTCGGCGAGGATCGATTGGTGGTGGAGATGGCGCTGATTGAGCCCTAATTCTCATCACCTGCCCACTTTTATATAAGGTAATGGGTTATGGGTCAGGTTTGGGTGTTGGGTGGAAGACACCGATTCACTTGTCTCGGACACAGTTGACTCGTGTCGGACATGGATTGACCGTGTCCGACGCGTGTGCATGTATCTGTGTCTGACACAGATACAGCTCCCCCAATGGCGTGCCCGTGCTTCATAGGTTGAACTATGTCATTTAATTCATGGAGTTCTCTTGATTCGATGGTGTCAAAGCTGCTAGTGATAAAAAGGATGAGATGGAGGTGGCAAGACCGAATCTCCTCACTATGTAGAGGATTCGGAAGAGCCGCTGCAAGTTGGTGTTGAAAATTGCAGCTGCTCAACAAACCCTGTTGTATTCAACACTCTTGCTAGCCTAGCACACACGTTGAAGGTGTTCGGTTAAATGCTCCAGTCAGCGTGGTGCCTGAGCCGAAGGAAAAAGGGACCGGTCCTGAAGTGAAGTCTACAGGCTCAAAATCAAAATTGATGCGACAATGGGTTCAAAATCAGTCTATGTTCCGATAATCACCAGAGGCCGCCTTGGACAAGTCAGGCATTCGGCAGCAGGGTGAGTTGACGCCACAAGCACGAAACAAGCAGAGGGCAGAGTCAATTCTCATGGGAATACACAATGCTTGTTTCAGTGAGGAGGAAGCATGTATTGTGAGTAGTGACTCCAAGCTGCTAGTTCCATGGATTAACAATTTGCATTCAGTTCATCCCTGGTATCTTGCACACATTATCAACAAATGCTGATGGTATCTTCTGTAGCACAACTGGGTGAGACTCGAATCGCTCGACGCTCAACCAATCAAGCGGCTCACAAGCTTGCTAAGTTATTTCATGCATAATCAAATTTTGTTTTTTTTTGATGCATGCTTCTATTCTTTCATCTATCCGAGAGATGTTAGGGGATCCTCAGATGTAACAAATGCTCGTCTTAATGAACCTCTCAAGGAAAAAAAAAAATCATACTTCTGACTTCTGAGCTCTTTTTTGCTCAAAGTGAATATGGCATAAATAACCCATAACAGGAGCTTTGTCATTAAGGTTAACAATTAGCTAGAGAAGTGTTAACTTCTCAAATTTCGAATGCATGGATAATGAGTTTTCCTCATTGGGTTTGTTTACTGACCTTCTTCTCCAATTTCTTAATGAACTAAATGTGAATAATAAGGCTTTTACCTATATGAATAAATTGTTATTATTTGTTATTAGTGAAAAGGACAACAACTTTTTTTTAGCTTATTAGTATAATGATGTTATTGTAGTCAAATAGTAAGCACTGTGAAAATAACTTTGAGAAAATTTATAATTTCACGTGACTTGACAACTTTATTTCTAGGAAAGGGATGTATCCTGATTCTTGAATAATGGAGATTTACTCTCGGTAAATCCTAACAAGTTTTGTATCTTTTGAGTGGATAAGCTTGGGAAAGTGCATGAGACAATTAAAATTTAATTAAATAAAAGTGAGCTTTATGAGGAAGAGAGCAATTAGTAAAATCTATAAAAACTGTTAGGTTGGTGCATATTGAACCATCAAAGGTGTTACTGTTTACTATTTAAGTATTGGTTGCAAACAATAACACAAACTTCATACTCTGAAATGCACATAGCGTATGAGTACCACAACTTCCCAAAATCTAGGCGGTATTTATAGCTACAAGTACATTTGTGTTGAAACATCTGTGTTTATATGTTTTTGATATTTACTCCCAAATCTACACCTTATCAATTGACCCGCCAAATTATAGGGGGTCTTAAAGAAACCCCTAACGCCATCATCTAAAGGATTTTGGATGGAATAAAGAGAAAATACTATTGATATCCCCTCTCTCTCTCTCTCACCTTCTTCATCTTCTTCCAATACAAAAAAAGAAAGAGAGAAAAAAAAAACAGAAGAAAAGATAGGTTTAGAGGTGGTTGTGTCCCATGGTGAAGATCTGTGTGGTTGATCCCTAGGGTGGAAGGCAGTGGCAGCATGAAGAGTCTGGAGTGAGGCAATGGAGATTGAAGAAGGTTAGGGTTAGGGGTAAGGGTAAAGGGCTAGGGTTAAAAGATACTAGAGAGGATAAATTAGATATTTCCACAATTTATTAGACCTCTTAGAAATAGAAAATATTTCTTTTTCTATTATCAAATATTAATAGAGATGGGTAAAATTTTAAACCCCTATTTGCTTTGGGGGTCAATTGACAATTACTCTGATTTAGGCAATCATGGGGACCATTTTTCTATAAATCGGGAAAATGTTTGAGGGGTATATGTCTAATGGCATTATTTATGTGTCTAAGTATCTTATGTGTATTGCATAACTACAAAAGAGTTGAACAATAGTACATAATTTTATATCTTTTTCCAAGAAGGTCTAAATAAATTCCGTTCTCATGCTTATTATTCAAGTAACTTGCATTTATGTGCCAAAAGTAGCTTTTAACACTGGTTGACGTGTGTCATTTTCAGCATGATGAAATTCCTGTTTTTAGTAGAGAGGAGGTGTCCTACATAATATACTGTCTTAACATATTGATATTCTTTAGAAAAGTGCAAGCAACCTCATGAAAGCTACCTTTGATCAATAAACATCACATTTTAGCACTAAAGCTTTGTTTGATCTAGGAAAGTTTATAGTGAAAGAGATGGTCATGTTTTCCAATCAAAGAGACAGTGCTGGTAGAGTTATTCATTTTCGGGTGTAATAGCTAATTTTGATTGAGCGAGGGCTTGGTGGTTATGTTAGAGGGACATACTTCACATGCCAATGTTACAAGTAATGAATTTCATATTTGCTAGGAGCCTAGGCAAATGATTGAATTAGAGAAAATATTTCATACAAGGTCTCTCGAGTCCATCTCATGTGTGTCTTTCTGAATTGTTGAAGGTTTGGTTTATCTGTGCAGTATAAAAAGGCTTTTTATAAAGTTTAGTCTCATCACAAAATTTGAAAGTTTTAAGAGTCCAGCATTTGTAATTTTGGAGATTCTAGAGGAACCTTCCTTATTAGAGACCAAAAACATTTACATGTAACAAGGCTTCCACACATGATATTTTTTGTGTGCAAGTCCTAGCTGCTTGTTCTATCATTTCTAACCTTATGGCCAAACATCTCAAGCAATTCTCCACCATCTTATCCTCAATTATAGCAACATCTAAATTCTTATGTACACATGCATTTCTTGTCGCATAGTTTAATTTGTTACTGTTCATCTGTCCATCTCTCTTGTTTAGGTTGCACACTTATTTTCTAGATTTGTCTCTAAATTTCTGGAATTAGAATCCACAAAGCATTACATTCCGTTTTGTTAAATTTTTCCTTCAATGTCATTGACTTTCTTGTTCATAGAGATATGCAGAAGTACCGTCAAATCCATTTTATGCTCACATATGTATGTTATCAGTGCATCTTTCATCAATAATTACAATTCTTCTTTTCACATATCCTGATGATAAAGATTCATGTACATATGGAAAATCAACATCTAAAGCCAGTTTGATGAGCTTGTTTTAACAATTCAGCTTCCATGTAATATTTTGTTGTTAATTTCTTACAGCAATTATGTTTAGTTGACGGTTAATTTCTCCGTTGTATATTTTAAAATTGGACCGGATAACTGGTGCAGTATTCACCAATTATCCTTATTTGTAAATTGGGTCCTTTTCCCTGAGTCTCCTCTGTCCAAAGTAAAACTGTGGCTCTGCCCTTAATCTCTTTTTGTCTTTCATTTTCTATTCTAGACAATTTCTAAGTTTTAAAATATCAATTCATCAACTTCTTTTCCTGGCCTAACTTAAAAAAAAAGTTCCTGGCCTAGATTTTTTTTAATTTGCAGTAAACACTATACTGGATAAGGTTAAAGTGCCTACTATAAATTTTTTAATTTGTAGTAAACACGGATGAGGTCAAAGTGCCTAGTATAACCACCTGGTTCTAAATTTGGTAACAGATTGTGATTGGCTGCGATGGCATAAGATCACCGGTGGCAAAGTGGATGGGATTTTCAGAGCCGAACTTTGTTGGACATTGTGCCTTCCGGGGCCTTGGCGTTTTTCCTGAAGGCCAGCCATTTAAACCAAAAGTTAACTATGTCTATGGAAGAGGTCAGCGTGGTGGTTTTGTTCCAGTTTCTCCCACAAAGGTTTATTGGTTTATCTGCTTCAACAGCCCGTCTCCCGGTATATTCTTTAAACTCATCTGGGAAAACTATCATGATCTGATGCTTCTTCTGTGTTGTTGATGTGAAAATCTTTAAAAGCGATTAATGGTAGTAATCTTGAATTTCTTTAGACCATATAGAGGTGTTGTCATTGTTAAATCTAAGAATTCTAAACTTATACCGAAATCAGTCTGTCTGTAAGAACATGATATTGTGTTACTGTTCGTATCACTGTAAGATATCTATTGGCCGGAGAGGAAGCACACAATTTGCCATTGAGCTTATCATGACCGTCAATGTTATGCTCTACTACTAATAGCTGTGTGGACACCAAAATATGGGTAAATTATTGTCAATATTCTAAGATATACTATATTGAATCAATTGTTGCAAACCTTTGGTAACTTATTAATAGATGTACATTTTGGTTCAGGGACTAAAAACATAAGATGATTGCATATATAACCTGTTATTATTACTATTTTTTCCAGCTTTAAGTATACTATTTAATGCATTTAAATAGCTTTTTGAGTGAATCTGGCTACTACAAGTCATCACTTGTCATTCTTATTCCGTCAAAAAAAACAATTCAATCTTGCTACAACCATGTCTTGCATTATTGTCTCTTATTACTTATTAATTGTGTTTATTGTCAACATGTGTTCCGTGTTCGCTTAGCTATCACTTCCACACAGTTCTCTCTGAACTTTCCATTTAACTAATGATGAGGCTATCCTTGTTGTGTAATGATTACCCCAGTTTTCTCTGAATACCAGTTTTAATTAAAGAAAAACAAGGAACTGACATTATGAGTGTTCTGAAAACAGGACCGAGGATTACTGACCCATCCATACTGAAAAAGCAAGCACTGGATCTTGTACGAGGCTGGCCTTCAGAACTTGTAGATGTCATACAAAAGACTCCAGACAGTGTCGTGGTCAAGACACCGCTGGTGGACCGGTGGCTCTGGCCAGGTTTTAGCCCACCAGCTTCAACAGGCAATGTCGTGGTGGTTGGAGATGCATGGCACCCAATGACGCCAAATCTGGGGCAGGGCGCCTGCTGCGCATTGGAAGACTCCGTCATTCTTGCTGGAAAGCTTGCAGGTGCTTTAAGCGGTGGCCAGGAACTGGTGGATAAAGCACTGAGAGACTACAGTCGGGAGAGATGGGCTCGAATCTTTCCACTGACTGCCCGAGCGAATCTTGTGGGATCATTGTTGCAGTGGGACAATCCTATTGTTTGCGGACTAAGGAACAATGTGATGATCCCTAAGCTAGTGAGGCTCGGCCCCTTCTTGGAGCACACCAACTTTGAGTGTGAACTGATGGAACCTGCAGCATCAACCTAAAATACTCAGACATTTGTAAATCCAGAGTCAGATGGGAAAACAGTTTAGTTTCCCTTCAGAGGTTATTCACAAGAACTTTGAATATTCAGCACGAGCCTTTTATACGACCAATGACCTGATACACTAAACAGCATCATTGGTTGAACGTAATTGTGAGGGGTGAAACGGTAGGCTGCAGTGCAAACGTACTCACTGTTTTCGTTGTTCCTTGATCATCTTTGATCTGACTGAAGGTGTAATTTGGAAATAATTGCATGTGTTTCCTATCTTGTCAGTCCAGCATCGCCCTCTACACGTTCAGAGTGCCTCATAGATAACATTAGAGCTTCCAAATTCTGATTTTAGCCTGGATTACCCCATAAGCTGTGGTCCGAGCCTATAGTTTCTTAATAGCAATTTGCCGATGACCCTATTAGCTATAGAAATGAGTATCTTATAGTACAACTCAATCGCTCAAAGAGCTCACTCTGCCGCAAGTTCCAAACTGTGGTTTCCTGTATCCAAAAGACAAAAAAAAAAAAATTACAAATATGTTGCATTGGGTAGGGTGAGCACAAGTCTCAAATTACAAGTGAACTTCAAACATCATTTCTGTGGGATATCAATATCACCAGATGCTGAATCAAAGCAAGTTCTTAAAATATAAAATATTACAGCATATGTCAATAAAATATGTTATCAATAAGTGCTCAACAGAAATAAAAAATTGACTAAAACCAATATTTTCTGGAAGACACAACAGCAGATTCAAATAAGCTATCAATTTATATGCAGAAGTCTACTTCGGGCTTTCTGAAAATATATAAAAGCTGGAAAGAGCCAAAACAATCATAGCAGGCAGAAAAATAACACCACCTGCTATGCAAAGAAACCCTGTAAACAGCAATATCCATAGAACAAAATGGCTTCACATAGTAAATCCTCTTCTTCTAAACACATCAACTTGAAAGAATGAGACCAGAGGCCCCACTGCTCCAACTATTCGAAAGAAAAGCTAGAATTTGAGGGAACTCCATATCTTACATTTTTTCCTATGAAATAGGCATGTTTTAGATAGACAGTAAGAGGGGCCAAAGTGAGAATGACTCCCACATGCAGCAGATCAGATCAGTAGACAATGGTCCAACTTCAAACATATATTGACTTGCATTTGAAATGTCTTCTTGTTATAATTCTTGTTGTGTGTTTTTGGCAGCTCTTGTACTTGGATATTCCTACTTACAAGAACCAGAAGAAAAGCAAATTTTCAGAAACAGCATGCTCCTCTCAGATTGTGCCTCGACCTGCGTGATCTTCCGTGGTAGCACTATTCAGAGATAGAAGTCCCCTCTTTTAGGGGCATACACGATCACAAACTACAATAACAAGACATGAAATTACAATATATATTAAAAGATAACAGAGAATTAGGATGAATTAACTAATCTTATACTACTATCATAATGCGTAAAACCCTTAAGGAGTTGTTGATTTGGAATTCATTTTCTATAAATGGCATCAAAAAGTTTGCACCACCTTTTCTGTATATATATATTTTTAGAACTAGTCCAAATTGCACACACTTAATGTAACACTAACATAGTGAATTTTAGTTGCAAGTAGTCCAAACTTTAAATGAAAAAGTATGACGCATCATGAAAAGAATAGAGCTCTATGCATCTTCATTACAGTGCACAAACATTTGTAGTGACCAAATTGAAGATTGGTAATGGGTAGAAAGTGTGTGTTCAGTATGCCACTTTATTTAGCTAGCTTAAAACAAGTAAACTGTGGCAATAAAAGTAACACAAATTAAAACAAAACATAATATTAAATAAACTGAGAGGCCACCAATATGCCTAAAATTTAGAAAAAGGTTAGTAAACCGAAGAAGAAAGCTTGCAATATGCCAATATACTTGGATATTTATTGACAACAGTAGAATGTGGATAGTGGTCAGCAATACAGCTATCTATATAAAACAATAACATAAAAGGTGGTGATGGACAAGGCAAGTTATGTGAAACCGAAGAGTAACAAACATTTTGGCAAGATTCTCACCAAAGATTGACATGATATCACCAATTAAACATCAAAAGCCACAAGCATCACAAGGCAGGGATGTGGGCTATTTAGTTGGGGAGTAAAACAAGTTGATATTGTGATCTGGACTTGCTAAGTTGAACTCCTAACTTGTGCTACTCTCATCCAAGACCATAGCTCATGATACACTATCAACCTTACACTGATTCAGTTGTTATCATAATCTACGAGAGAAGATTTTGCCAACAAATTGCCACCAAATTGCCAAGGACATTACCAAATCAACATTTCTTCTGAGGAATATTCATTAGGCAGAGCTTTTCGAATTACAGGTAAATCAAGAAAAATGTGGAATTAGGTGCAATAGAACATTTAAAATGTTTATGATGGTAGGGATTGTTCTTTAAAGGTAGAAAATTATTTCGTTAGAATGACAAAACTGAATCAATGAACTGTTTGATAGTCAAATTGAATTATTGCAGAATGTTCAAGCAACTAACACATGTCAAAGACCAGCAACTTTAAAAATTCCCAAGATTTTATAGTTAAGAAGCATCGGATAAAAATTGGAAAATAGTTAATTCATTATAACTTTTAAACGCGTTGAAAAAGCAATGGAGCAAAACGCAGCAAATTAGCCAAAAGGGAAAGAAAAAAAATCAATGTCTTAAAAGATAAATGCTATGCACGTAAGAAGGCCTCTACTTTATAAAATCTACTAGAATTTTTTCAAGAGGCTAATTTAGCCCATGTTTTTGGCACACCCAGCTCACAATAGCAAAGTTTACTAATCGAACTTTTGGTAACTAACCCCACCCAACAACATTACCAGGAAACACAGCGCACCCCACACACACCAAAAGTGCCTCTCCCCTATAGTCCTATAGCAAAAATGGAAAGATAAACTAATATATGAGCATCCCATTGTCAAATTATCTCGCAATTAGTGATTCTCTTACATGTACATCTAATATCAAGAGTCTTCTCCGGTTTACCCGAACTTGAACTTAAAATACAAGCAAGATATACTAATCCTCAATTACTCCTTTGTCACTAGCTTCAATATATATATATATATATATATATATATAATATATATATATATATATATATATATATATTATATATATATTTTAAAAAGAGATAAATTAGTAGAAAAGAGGATTTATGGAATGGAAAGAAATATCCAGAGGATATAGGCATCAAGAAAGAAGATATAGAACAGAATATTTTTATGTTTTTGTTGAAGCTCCTTCATCAACAAAAATAACACCTCTAATCATGATTTAGATTGTGAAATACATTATTGAAGGACCAATTATACAGAGTTCACAAAACCCGATCCAGTTACATGCACAAATGAACAAACAAACACGCAAGCTACAACAATTACCATGTTCAATACTACAGAAAAGAATTATCTCAAAAAATATTACAGAGAAGTACATGCAAGTGTGAGTTTATTTTAAGAAATAGGATAAGAAATGAGTGCATTCATAAGTTAGAGTTACTGCCATTGAGGACAAATGAGAGAGAACTTACTGAGATTGTGAAAAACACCTAGAGGGGGGTGAATAGGTGTAATTGCTAATCTAACAATATTTTAAAACTAAGATAGATGAATGATGCAACGATCTCTCAAAACAAGACTAAGAGCCGAATATCCCGTGAAGGGTTCTGAACTCCTTCCTCCTGATTCCCCTTGAATGAGTTAGAGGTGCGTAATGCAACCTTATTGTATGAGAATTAATCGAACAAAGAATGAATAATATGCAATGATGAAATGCACACAATATATCACAAGGAATGAAAACAAGATCTCCAGCAAGTAATTTGAAAGCAATAGAGTGTAAGAGAAATTTAAAGCAAAATGGACACAAAGCAATCGCAAACACAAGATGTTTGTTTCGAGGTTCGAGCCACCGCTCTTACTCCCCGCCTTCACCTCCGTGAAGGGTTTCCACTATCCACCGAGGACGCTTACAACGGTCTACCAAAGACCCGAGTACCGAGCTCTACCACTTACAATAACCTCTACCGAAGAGGTGTCTCCACAAGAACAAGATGAACACAAGTAACCAAAGTGATCACAACAAGATCACTAAACTTCTTACAAACTCTCACTCTTTTACAACTTCCTTATAAATTGAGTAGGGAATTTTGGCTCTAAGAAGTGTAGTGAGAAAACACTCAGTTGTAGAATGATTTTTGCTAGAGAACACAACTGAAAACAAGCTCAAGAAAGAATGAAAATGGAGAGCATAAAAATTTTTCTTCTCTTTGAAAACTTAGGTATTTTCTTGGTGATTTTTCAAGAGACTATTCTCCTCTATTTATAGGGAGAGGAAAGGGTTAAAAACATTTATTTTAAGCTTATTTGATCTGAAAAAGATCTCCAAAAACTCAGAAAAGTCTGCCAAAAAACAGTCCTAAAAACAAATTTCAGAATAGCACCAAAAAGGAAAGAGCCGTTGGAGCTCTGCAGGCCTGGCGGTCAACCGGTCCGGTCGGCCGTCCGCCCTGCTGGCAGTAGCCGTTGGGCTCGGGTCGACCGGGCCGGTCGACCGTCCTCTAAACAGAAACAAAGTTTCCTGAAGGCGGTCGATCGGGTGGTCGACCCAGAAAATCCGAGAGCAAAACTGCAGACAGTCGGTCGACCCGGTGGTCGACCGACAGACATGCACAAGCGTGCACGTCCTGACACAAGCGCCGGTCGACGGGCCGGTCGGCCGGTTTTTGCCTGAAACAGAAAAACAGCAGCAAGACAGAACTTGGAAATTTTTGTTTGTAAAAATATTTTGAAGTAAAGATAATTAAGTATCATGATTTAAAATGATATATGTCTTTGTAAAACTTGAAGTCATGTATATTTGTCAAGGCAAGAAACTTAGACAAAAGCTTAAACATGAAAACTTGTATAAAAATATGTGTGTGTATCCTAGAGCCAATTTTCCAAAACTCAAACTTTACAAACTATTTCTTACATTGGTTCTAAAGGACTACAAGTTCTTCAAGAGGGCTTCTCCATATGATCTTGCAAGCTTGATACTTGAGCCCGAATTGAGGCGAACTTGAGTCAAAACACCTCCTTTTAGGGAAGAAAACTTCTAGTTTTATTAGAACCCTGAAACACACTTAAACAACAAAATATTATTAGTACAAATAACTAATATGTTTTGTAATCATCAAAACACACTAAAACGGGTGATTGTAACCTTGGACCAACAATCTCCCCCTTTTTGATGATGACAAAACATATAAGTTATTTAAACAAAAATGGAGGAAGAAGAGCTTTGGAAAGCTCCCCCTCAAACAATGCTATGTATAAAGAATGGTAATGAGAAGTAAGATACATAAAGCATTGAAAACACAATAGTTTTTGTCAAAAACAATAAACAACAAAACTTAAATAAACAATAAACAACAAACTTATTCTTTTTCTCCCCCTTTTTGTCATACATCAAAAAGGGTTTATGTAAAACAAAACAAAAAAAAAATTATCTTTAAGAATCCATAATGCAAACATTCAACTCACCACAAATAAAAGAGAATCTTGCATAATCTAATGGTTTAGTAAAAATATCGGCAAGTTGAAAATCGGTAGAAACATAATCAATATCAATATCACCTTTCTCATAATGATCTCTAAGAAAGTGATATCTAATATCAATGTGCTTAGTTTTACTATGTTGATTTGCATTCTTTGTCATATGAATTGTACTAGTATTATCACAAAATATTTTAATATGATCAAAATGCAAATCATAGTCAAGGAGAGTATGTTTCATCCAAAGAACTTGTGCACAACAAGCTCCGGTCTGCAACATACTCCGCCTCGGCGGTTGAAAGGGCTACCAAATTTTGTTTTTTGGAAGACCAAGATACAAGACAATTACCAAGGAATTAACATGTTCCACTTGTGCTCTTCCTATCTACCCTACAACCCCGTATAGTCGGCATCGGAAAAACTCTTCATTTCAAATAGTCCGGTTTTCGGATACCACAAACCCATTTCAATGTGCCCTTAAGATATTTAATAATGCGTTTTACCGCTACTAAATGAGACTCCTTAGGACATGATTGAAAACGAGCACAAAGACAAACACAAAACATAATATCCGGCCTACTAGCCGTCAAATACAATAAACTACCAATCTGTTGGCCCAAGGTTACAATCACCCGTTTTAGTGTGTTTTGATGATTACAAAACATATTAGTTATTTGTACTAATATTGTTTATTGGTTTAGTGTGTTTCAGGATTCTAATTAAACTAGAAGGTTTCTTCCCTAAAGGAAGGCGTTTTGACTCAAGTCACCTCAATTCGGGCTCAAGAATCAAGTTTTCAAGATTATATGGAGAAGCCCACTTGAAGAACTTGTAGTCCTTAGAACCAATGTAAGAAATAGTTTGTTAAAGTTTGAGTTTGGAAATTTGGCTCTAGGATACACACATTTATGTATACAAGTTTTCATGTTAAAACTTTGTGTTTCTAAGTTTCATGCTTAAACAAATATACATGACTCTAAGTTTTACAAGGTATATATATCATGTTTAAAATCATGTATACTCCTAGCATGATACTTAGTTTTCTTTACTTCAAAACATTTTTTACAAAATTATTCCAAAGTCTGGCATTGCTGTTTTTCTCTGTTTCAGGCAAGGCCGGCCGACCGGGCCCGGTCGACCGGCACCTGCACAGGACATGCACGCTTGTGCATGTCTGTCGGCCGACCGCCCGGGTCGACCGACTGTCTGCAGGTTTGCTCTCGGGTTTTCTGGGTCGACCCGGGGTCGACCGCCTTCAGAAACATGTGTTTCTTCTTAGAGGTCGGTCGACCTAAGCGGTCGACCCGAGCCCAACAGCTACTGCCAGCTGGGCGGACGGCCGACCGGACGGGTCGACCGCCAAGCCTGCAAAAGCCCAACGGCTCTTTCCTCTTTTGTGCAATTCTGAAAACTGTTTTCTTAATCTGTTTTTGCAGACTTTTTCTGAGGTTTTGGAGAACTTTTTCAGGTCAAATAAACTTAAAATAAATTGTTTTTAACCCTTTCTTCTCCCTATAAATAGAGGAGTATAGCCTCTTGCATTTCACCAGAAAAATACCCAAGTGTTCAAAGTTTTCAAAAGAGGAAGAAATTTTTAAGCTCTCCATTTCTCATTCTTTCTTGAGCTTGTTTTTCAGTTGTGTTCTCTACTAGCAAAAATCATCCTACAACTGAGTGTTTTTCTCACTACACTTCATAGAGCCAAAATTCTCATCCTCATTCTATAAGGAAGTTGTAAAGAGAAAGTGTTTGTAAGAAGTTTATGATCCTTTTGGTGATCACTTGGCTACTTGTTCCTTCTTCTTGTTCTTGTGGAGACACCTCTTCGGTAGAGGTTATTGTAAGTGGTGGAGCTCGGTGCTCGGGTCTTTGTAGACCCTTGTAGTCGTCCTCGGTGGATAGTGGAACCCTTCACGGAGGTGAAGGCGGGGAGTAGAGCGGTGACTCGAACCTCGAACAAACATCTTGTGTTTGCGATTACTTTTGTCCATTTTGCTTTAAATTTCTCTTGCACTCTATTGCCTTCAATTACTTACTTGAGATCTAGTTTTCTTTCCTTGTGTTATTGCTTCTAGTTTGTGATACTTGTGATATATCTTGTATGCATTTTATCATTGCATATTATTCATTCTTTGTTCGATCAATTCTCATACAACAAGGTTGCATTGCGCACCTCTAACCCATTCAAGGGGAATCAGGAGGAAGGAGTTCAGAACCTCTCACGGGGTATTCGGCTCTTAGTCTTGTTTTGAGAGATCGTTGCATCATTCATCCATCTTAATTTTAAAAAGATTGTTAGATTAGCAATTACACCTATTCAACCCCCTCTAGGTGTTTTTCAATTGGTATCAGAGCCTAGGTCTCTAGGCTCTTGGCTTAACAAGCTTAGAGAGATCCTTTATTTGCTAATCACCACTTTCATTCATCTCTTTCACTTAGTAAACATGGCCGATAGTATTAAGACCCCCAAGTTTGATGGACTTAACTTTCCCATATGGAAAGGTTAAGATGACCGTTTTCTTGCAATCTCTAGGAAGTCGAGTTGCAAAGGCCGTA
>JAVJIF010025265.1:0-106858 GCA_038442645.1 Agave tequilana | reverse complement strand
CTTACTCCTTGCAATCCAATGGAATTGTAGAAAGAAAGAATCATACACTCACTAAGCTGGTGAACTCGATATTGATTACATTCGGTTTACCTACCTGCTATTGGGGAGAGGCATTACTGATGGCTAATTGGATCCTAAATTGGGTACCTTACTCCAAATCTGATATTACCCCACATCAATAATGGTTGGGATATCAAGCAACCCTGGATAACCTCAAAGTATGGGGGTGTCTTGCCTATGTCCGAATATCAGATATCAAGAGGTTAAAGCTGGGTCCTAAGGCCAACAGGTGTGTGTTTTTAATTTTCCTAAAGATAGTGATGCTTGCAGATTTTTGAATCTTGGCACCAACTCCATCATCGAAGCTCAAGATGCGGAGTTCTTTGAGGATAAGTTCATCAATGATAAAGACTTATCACTCAAAAAATACTGAAAATGCTAAAAAGTCTATTGCACCAGATGAGTCAATCTTTTCAGAAGTAGAAGGCACTGATTTGAAGAAACTCTAAAAAGTTATAGAGCCACCTTTTAAATGCATCAGAAAATAGAAGGACTTTGAAGATGACTTCATCACCTACAATGTGGAAGGAGATCCACTAACTTTCAAAGAAGCATTGAAGTCTAATTTTTTATTCTATAGAAGGAAGTCATAAATGACGAAATGGACTCTTTAATCCAGAATCACACCTGGGAATTGGTGAATGTGCCAGATGGTGAAAAGCCTACTAACTACAAGTGGATATTCAAAAGAAAGCTGCGATTTGATGGTACCATAGAAAAGTATAAGGCAAGACCGATAGCAAAAGGCTTCTCTCATAAAGAAGATATTGACTTCTTCAATATTTATGCATCAGTTTGTAGAATTACTACTATCAGAGTGCTAATTGCATGGGCGGCCATCAAGAAGTTTATCATTCACCAGATGGACATGAAGACGACTTTTCTAAATAGAGATCGCACTGAAGAAATTTACATGAAAAAATGAGAAGACCTTGATGCTCCTATAGATAAGGTATGCAAGGTAACAAAATCTTTATATAGTCTCAAGCAGGCTTCAAAACTCTGGCATGGGAAATTTGACAGGATTATTCGTAGTAATGGGTATCGAGTCAGTGAATCTAACAAGTGCCTATACATCAAGGTTGTTGAAGGAAAGATAGTTGTGAGCTGCCTTTATATAAATGACATGCTCATCGTCGAGACCAACTTGAAGATAGTAAAATCTACCAAGAATTTCTATCGATCCAGTTCAGCATGAAGGACCTTGGGAATGTGAACGTGATTCTTGGAATCAAAATCTTGTATACAAAAGTTGGAATTAGATTATCTCAATCTCATTACATAGAGAACATGCTGAAAAAGTATGGCTACTTCGACCTGCCAGAGTTGTTTGTGTTGTATGATTACAATAAGAAGTTTCGACCCAAATCTAATTATTAATTAGCTAGGTGCTTTGGCCTAAGAAAGCCTTGGAATTTACGTGAAAGGTAATTAGGTAAGTTGAAAAAAATATGAATATAATATATGTATTAACACATCTAAGAATCGATTAGTTAAGTATTAAGGCCTCAAGAAGCCTTGATACTTATACATAATAAAATTAGATGGTTATACATATTAAAAAAAAAGAAGTGCATAAAGGGCAATAAAGTGGTAATACTTCGACTTCTTTCAAAAAAATTAATATATATATATATATATATATATATCTATATATATATATATATTATATATATATATATATATATATATATATATATATATATATATGGGCTTACTGTACCTCAGCCGGCAGGCTGAGAGAGTTTTCTCAGCCTGCGGGCGTGGCAACATCACCGCCCCACATCTGTAATAATTTTGGCGGACAAAATCATGTAAATCCCGCTCAATTTAATGCCAGTCACCTCAACATTGTAATTTCCGAAGATACCCTCCCTCACAACTTTTTACCGACCTTGGTAGCAGTCCTCAGAAAAAGACTGCGACCATGGTAGCAGTCCTCAGAAAAAGACTGCGACCTTGGTAGCAGTCCTCAGAAAAAGACTGCGACCTTGGTAGCAGTCCTCAGAAAAAAGACTGCGACCTTGGTACCAGTCCTCAGAAAAAGACTGCGACCTTGGTAGCAGTCCTTAGAAAAGACTGCGACCGTGGTAGCAGTCCTCAGAAAAAGACTGCGACCTTGGTAGCAGTCCTCAGAAAAAGACTGCGACCGTGGTAGCAGTTCTCATAAAAATACTGCGATCTTGGTAGCAGTCCTCAGAAAAAGACTGCGACCTTGGTAGCAGTCCTTAGAAAAGACTGCGACCGTGGTAGCAGTTCTCATAAGTACTGCGACTATATTAAAAATCATTAAATATCAAATCAGATAAAAAAAATTAAAGAAGCATTCAAATTAGTTTCGTGATTTAATAAAGTAGCATTCACTGTCTTTACCGAAAAAGTAGCTTTTCATAAGGGGTATTTGGTAATTTAACTTCTTTCTATAAGCGGGCCGCAAGTTAGTGGGGTTCAAAATTGAGCCACGTTAGCGCAGGCTGAGAGAGTTCTCTCAGCCCGCAGGCTGATATACATTTCTCTCTCTCTCTCTCTCTCTCTCTCTCTCTCTAATATATATATATTATATATATATATATTATATATATATATATATATATATATATATATATATAGTGAGTTGATCCCCTAAGAACGGTTCTCACGAATTCATGTGAGAACTTTCACGTGGGCCGTCGGATCTGATAGAGATCTAGTTTTATTTGATTTGATCTATCAAATCCGACGACCCACGTGAAAGTTCTCACAGAAATCCGTGAGAACCGTTCTTAGAGGATCAACTCCCTATATATATATATATATATTATATATATATATATATATATATATATATATATATATATATATATATATATATATAATATATATATATATATATATATATTATATATATATATATATATATATATAATATATATATATATATATATATATAGGGGTTGCTGTACCTCAGCCGCCAGCTGAGAGAGTTTCTCAGCCGGCATGATGTGGCTTCATATTAGCCGCAGAGAAGTCAAAAATTTAGGCGGTAAAAGGATACCCTCAATCACTTTTCGTTGCGCAATGACTGAAGTACCCTCAGTTTCACTTTAACCTGCTACAGCTGTTCCTTCACTAAAAAAATTACAGATCGAAAAATTTTAAGCTTTTTCAAACGAAAAAATTACAGATCTTGATAACTAGATTTTAGAAAAATAATTTATTTTAAAAGAATGCAACCATGGTCACACTTATGTTCAAGTTTTTTTGAAAAGATGTTTTACTCACAATAAAAATCTATTACCGTGACTTGAAACCGTTTTGTTTTTGTTTTCTGAAACTGCAATCAAAGTCACAGTTTCTAAAAAGAAAAAAAAATTTGAATTAATTTTTAATATTATTTTCACTTTTTAGATTTATTTTTGTTTTACATTGCAACCTTTGGTCGCAGTGTTGTAGCCTTTTTTTTATTTTTTTCGATTAGGGTCGAAGTATTTTTCGACCTTCCTAAGCTAAATAGGATACTGCGACCGTGGTCGCAGTCTTATGAAATAAGAGTCGCAGTCAATGAAAGCAGTGACAATAATCTCGTAAGTTAATTAATTAAGATGATTAGAAGATTGCGACTTCGATCGCAGTCTTATGTAACAGCAGTCCTTTGAGAATATTTTATTTGGTCAATGAAAGCAGTGACAATAATCTCGTAAGTTAATTAATTAAGATGATTAGAAGATTGCGACTTCGATCGCAGTCTTATGTAACAGCAGTCTCTTTGAGAATGTTTTGTTTGATAACAATGCGACCTTGATCATAGTATTTTTTATTAAGTAATCTAAATAGGATACTTGGACCATGATCGCATTCTTATGAAACAAGAGTTTCATGAAATAAGAGTCACAGTCAATGGAAGCAGTGACAATAACCTCATAAGTTAATTAATTAAGATGATTAAAAGATTGCGACTTCGGTCGCAGTCTTATATAACAGCAGTTTCTTTGAGAATGTTTTGTTTGATAACAATGCGACCTTGGTCATACTATTTTTTTATTAAGTAATCTAAATAAGATACTGCGACAATGGTCGATTCTTATGAAACAAGAGATATAGTCAATTGAAGCAGTGAATAATGTCTCGAGAGTTAAGCAATTAAGATGATTAGAAGACTGCGACATTGGTCGCAGTTTTATGTAATAGCATTCTTTTTTAACTTATTTTCATTTTTCCGACTAAGGTCGCAGTCTTTTTATTAATAAATTTTAATTGGACTGCGACTTTGATCGATGTCTTGTAAAACAAATGATTTGAAGATAAAATTTCATACGGCCTTACTTGAAGTAGCGTTTTAGATGTAAAATTACGAAGGTCGCAGTTACTTAAATTAGCGTTTTAGATCAATGCGACCTGTACAATAATAAAAAGGAGAAAAACCTGATCCGAAAATCGCTATTTTCAGAAAAAACTTTATGGCAGGCAGGAAAAGGAAAACCTAAATCTGACAACGAGCAGAAAAAAATAGGGGAAAAATAATTATAAACAATAACTTAAATCTGACAACGAGCGGCAAAAAATAGGGGGAAAAATAATAATAAACAATAACGGGACAAGAACCTTTTACTGAGGGGTATTTAGTAATTTAACTTATTCCAATAAGCGAGCCGCAACTTAGTGGTGTGGCAAATATTGTGCCTTGTCACCGCAGGCTGAGAGAGTCTCTCAGCCGTCGGCTGATATACATTTTTCTCACAGATATATATATATATTAATATATAAAGTATAAGAATTGAAGTTGAAGAATCCCGAGTTAAAAATTCACGATCACAAAGATGCATATGACTTAGGGTAAGATAATAGACTAAGTGAGAAATTTAGTTTTTATCCTAATCTAGATTGATAATAAATATTTGCATTGAGACTAAGTATAGGAATGAATAATTGGTGATCCTAAGACCTATAGATTACTTAATTTTTACAAAAATACTTCAAATATTTTTTCAATTTCAAATATGAGTTTCCAAAAATACTAACACTTTATTTTTTTCTTTTACAGATTTTGTGGGTGTAATTCACTGAAAACCCTCACGAGACAAAAATCGTCTTCTAGGGGTAACCTAGAGGTTTAACAGTTTGTTGCACATGCTAAGTGCAATCGTGATTCCTATAAAGTGAGTTAGGCTAGATTAGTTTTTCTTTTTTAGTTTTACTCGAGGACGATTAAAAGATAGGTGTGGGGTGGGAATGCATCTCAATTTTACATTATTATCGTCACATTTGTACATGTATCCTTGATTATTCTTTATTTAACATTTCTATTTAACCCTCTTTTTTATTATGGTGTGTAGTTACTTAAATGGAAAGATAAGGATACAAGAAGCTTCTATTTTATCCCTAATTCTACCTAAATCTGGATTTCAATTTAAATCAATTTGAAACAAAGAGGAGGACAGGATATATCAACATCTTCAAAAATTCAATATCAGAAGAAATATTTTTAGAAGATGGATGGTATAAAGCTTATTATGATAGGAATAAGGAGGATAATTTAAATTAAATAGAGTTCAAAATTAATTCAGATTCAGATTCAGACTGAACACATCTTAGTATTCAGATCATAACGTTCGCTACAGATATTCAAATTCAATGATTCAAGATGCTACAGAAAGAAGACTTGAAGAGCAACAATTTTTATGCTAACCACTCTATCCAATTCATCCATCTGATAGAGTCATATTCAGTAATCAATACGCTAACTTGCTGTAGAACTGAATTCCCGTATTAAATTAGGATTGAGTTAAACTTTCTAATTTGTATCCTATTATGATTAGCTCTGAGGCCTATTTAAAGAGCTGAAATCTCTTATAATCAAGCATCTCCACATCAGAGATCATAACTTAGGATTTTTTCTTTAGTTTCTCTTCCAAATTTCTTTTGTAAGTTTTGGGTTCTAGTTCTAGTTCAAGCTTTGCTAAAAGGTTCTATTTCTAGTTCAAGTTTTGTAAAGAAGGAGGAGACTCTTGTAATTTTAGGTGACAACATTAATAACAAGATTTTTTTTTTTTCTAATTATCTTTATTTACATGCTTTCTTTACTTGGTTTCTTTTTTACCGTGCTTTCCTTAGATTCTCTCATAAGTATCTAATCTTCTTCATGATTTAATAATTTCTATCTACCACTACTTTTAGTTCTATATTAGAATAAGTCGATTGGATCTTATGCATGCTTAAACCATAGAAATAGCTAATACTCTTGAAGAGCATGACGAGTTAAATTTATTATTTGCTAATACTTCCCAATTATTTTTCTTATTCTATACTTAGATAGACCTGAATTTAATATTGGTTATTCTTCTTATTCTATGTTTGAAAACTTTGATAGTTTAATGTTAGGTCTTGGTTAGTGATTATTTCAAATAGGGTTTCTCCATCTTATGTATCCTACTTGAATTGAATGCAACTCTAAAGTATAGTTTTTATGATTCAAAATGAAATTTAATCAAGCATAGGTTAGTAAGTTAGTGGTGGTAGATGATTAGTAAGCCTTACTCCTTAACATTTTCAAAACCCTATTTATTAATACAACTCTAACTTTATCTTTTTTTCTACTTCTAACACTTAATATAGACTTTTTCTTTCTTTTTCAAAGAAGAAATATTAACATATTTAGTGTTTGAAAAATACTGAAAAGCTTCTATCTCATTCCTTCCTGTGGATTCAACCCGCATAACCTTGTTACCACGAATATATTGTGAAAGACAGAGACACGCCTTCATCTAGATAACATCCTTCTAGCACTTAACTATATCTCTATTTTTTGGCAATCAGATATCCAGCTGTGATCGAAGACTTCTCAGATGCAAGCTGGTGTTCGGAATAAAATGAGTGCAGATCCATTGGAGGCTTTGTCTTCACTATGGGTGAAACTGTTATTTCATGAAAGTCTAAGAAGCAAACTTTAATTGCACAATCATCAATGGAGTCTAAGTTCTTTGCATTAACTGTTGCAGGAGATGAGGCTGAGTGGTTCAGTTGCTTTCTCTAAGACCTTCCGTTGAAAGAAATGCAAGGTGCAATTACTATCTATTGTGATAATCAAATAACAAGTGCTGTGACAACAAACTCTTATTCAACAAAAAGAAACAAACCATTCGTCTAAAGCATGGCTATTTGAATGAGCTTATCTGTTATGGAGTCATTTCAGTGATTGACGTCTGATCTTCAGAGAATGTACTGGTTCTCTAACTAAAGGCTTGAAAAGTTGAAAGGACTTCTGCTGGAATGGGTCTCAAGTCATTGTAAGTCTTATGTACATTTACCATTTATATCATGTTATTAGTTCAAAGTTCATGCTCTTAATAATAAGATATTTGGTTCAAAATTAAGTAAAACTTACATGCATATATCCTACCGTATGAAAGGATAATTTTTAAGCCTTAATGAGTCCAAAGCATTTCGAATAGGGTATTGGGTAGGAAAACACCTAAAAGACTCACCTATACTTAAGTGGAGATTTGGCCATCTCCTATGGGAACTTATAAAAGGTACCTAGAGCTCTCGCAAAAATCAGCACATGGCCATAAACGCGTAAGTACCTGATCGTGGGAAAACCGTGCACAAAAAAGTGTATGTTTTGAAATCGATATTTTAAGTGTGTGTGTTTGACTTCCTCGATACTTCCGTTATAGAATAGAGACTAAAATGAGTCGAATCCACAAGGATAGGAGGCGATAGAAGCTTACACGGTAAGTTCACGTGTATGTTAAGTGTTCTTCAATGTTTTAAAGAATAAAAAGAAAAGAAAACAAAGAATGAAAAGAGAAGAATACGGTGAAAACAAAGAAGTGGGAAACATAGAAAAGAATGTATTTGTGATTTTTGAGATGTATCTAAAATAAAGTAAAAAGATAAAGAAAACCCATGACTACTAACTACTAATGGCTCCACTAATCATGCTAAACTCTTAGTGATAGTTGTCTCACATATATCCTTGGCCATCACTAGTCCTTAGTTCAAGAGCGTTTCAAAGCATGACCCATGCGATAATTTTCATATCCAAACTCAACACAACAAGTGCAAGCTACACTTAAACCATCAAGACTAAATAAGAACAAGCATGGAATAAAATAATGTTAGCTTGTTAGAGAGTTAGGATGTTAGAGTTTTAGAATTCATCATCATGAGCCATCAATAGCTCTTGCAAGAGCAAGGCCAAGTAGAGGCTATTAGATTCATATGGATTATCAAGTAAGAAGTTTGCAAGTTAGTGGTTAGTAGTTAGTTTCCATGAGAGAAAATTAGCTAAACATGTAAAGAGTTAGAGAGAAGAAAACCAATAGAGATAAAGAGGGAAGCTTTCATAGATTGTCACCTTCCATTACAAGAGCCCTTACCTTCATCCTATGTACCACTCTCTTTCCTATTATAAGATCTACGAGAAATGAAAAATACAAAGGAGAAAGAAGAGCAACAACTAAACTAAACTATCCTAAACTACAACAAGGAGAAAACCCTAAAAACTAACCTAAAAATACCTCAAAACTCCTCCTCCTCATGCTCTAGAAATCCCAGGGTATTTATAGGCGAACTGGGGCACCAGGGTACAGGTACAGAGCCGCGCGTCAAATCTTGGCGCGCGGCTCCACACAAGAGCACAAGAGCCATGGAATGCGGCCAACCATATTTCGCGGCTGTACTAGGGCCGCGTGCGCAGCGCTGCCTAATGCACGCTGCCCGCTTGTCCCCCTGTCGGCTGCATGTCCTGATTTCTGGATTTGGGCCCCCGATTTTGATGAAACCACCCTCCAAAGTCAATGGCTATTTTTATAGGCTTTTAATCACCAATTAAATGGTGATTTTTGGGTCTTCTTCTTCATTTCATGCCATAGAACTAGAAACATACAAGAGAGGTGTTATTAGCAAAATTTATTATTAAATAAATGTGAAGATGAGGTATGAAAAATGTAGTTTTAGAGACTAATCAGTACCCAGGCAAGCTTGTGGTTCAAAGTGATGACTATCATAGTAGGTTTTAATCTTGTGTGATTGCTAAATTGTAAGAAAAGTGCTGGTTCAAGACTAAGTTCACCATGTACCTATATTCTATTCAGTGGTCTAAAGGGGATTCAAGTCCTACTGGCATCTACCTTGCGCACAATGATTATAACATTCTTGATAGTTTGTAAACTTGTGGGAGATTATTAGATATTTTGTGCAAAAGTGGTTTTCCAAAACATAAATAGTTTTCAAACTATATATATTTCATTTACATAGATTGGTAAATTAATTTATGCCATACTACAATAATTTTAGCTAATAATTCTCTCCAATAAGTAAAAACTAATTGGACATGGGTTAGGTATGGTTAATGCAGCCAAAACTTTTAGACTTCATACATTGAATCTGGACACAAGACTCTTGTAATCCCTCATTATAAGTTGGTAACTCTTTGGGCTTCCCTCATTTAGTTATTGATAACCCTTGGGATTTTCTTATTAAAAGAATTAGTGACTATTGGGCTACATTCATTGAATAATGACATAACCTTTTGAGTTTCTCTCATTATGAGATGATGACTCTTGGGCTAGATTGATTGAATTTAGATAAGGCTCTTGAGCTACCTTCATTAAAAGATGGTGACCCTTGAATTACTAGAGGAGTCCTATAAATAGACTCCCTTATAGTTCATTTGGAGATGACAAAAAAAAGACGATCACATGAAAAGAAAGAGTGTGTTCAGTTGTAAGTAGAGCCATGTCCTGGTTTAGACCGAGGATGTCACTTACGTGTTCAGATCAAGGAGATCACCAAAGAATCTAGTTAGTGCATATAAGAGCTCTTCAACTGCTGTTCGTGCGGCAATTTTACTTTGGGATCCTTGCACTAGAGTAAACCAAATAATGCTTCAAGCACAGCGTTCAAAGACGCACCGCAATTCTACCATTCGGGAACACTCTAACCTCAGAGTCCCTTCTCGAAGCCACTCCGCAATTTGGGAACACTCCGATCTCGTGTTATAATTTATAAAAAGTAAAAGAAAGTTCACTTCTCTCTAGTCTGTATTTCCATAGTGTTCTAATAGGAAACTCCAGGTATGCACTAGTTTCAAAGCACTGGGATCTACATGCTAAACCAGACAAGAGTATGAAGCAATGGCAAACCTTTCATGCACAACTTTCCAAATATGGGTCATAGTAGCAGAGTGTCACCAAAGGTCATGGGAGCCAAAGCTCACAAATTCTTTTCTACTCCTTTCCCCTTGACTCTTTTTTTTCCTATTCATGATGCTATAAATTCTGTGTGTCTCAATTTTTAGAATTTAAGCCAAAAGACTAAAACAATATTTAAATCTTGCCTTAAACAACATAAACCTGAGACACTCCATCAAACTACTACAACTCTGAAACTGACTATAAAGAACCACATTATCAAGAATAATCATGAGGCAAGTAAAAAATGATTCTCAAAGGCTATGCCTGTCAAATAAAGGACAACCGGGTGTGGCAACTAACATTTTCTTCTTTGCCAATTAGGCAGAAGTTACCATGTGGGGGATGACCACTCTAAATGTGATGCTTCAATCATATTATACAGATGCATAGTTCAGCTTCAATTTCTCATTCATCGACTGGCATCTTCTTTTAAAAATCCTAACTATTCTTAGTATGATATTAGAAGATCTCATTGCTATTACTCAAACAAGCATGAAACATATACCTACATATTCATCCATCAATCAAATTGAATCGGGTAGTTTGATCGGTCACTGATATTGTATATTTTTCATCATATTCTCATATTTATTGTTTAATAACTCTACTATTAATTATCTTTTTGTCTAATTATGTGCAGGGCCTTTACTAAAGAGAGAAGGGAAAGAAAAGAAGCCCAAAGCCCACCTAAATTTTGATTTAATTCAAAATTAAATCAAATCATGGATCAAGGAAAATCAAAGCAAATAAAAGAATAAACCAGTTGCAAAACCAGTTAAATCGGTTTTTTACAAATTAATTTGGTTAAATCTAAAGATTAAAGGAGGTTTCGTCAAATCCAGCGCTCAAAGCTGAAATCTTAATAGATAAATGGAAAAAGGAGGACAACTGTGAGATCCACCCCCTGGGTGTGGCCATCTGTTTTGCCGCAGATCTGTGGTCACACCCACGCCGCAGATCTAAAGCCAAACCCGCAGATCCGTGGCAAAACAGTTGAGATAGGGGAGCATTTACTCCCCCTATCTTCAGACATTCTCCCCTTTTATAATTTTCTATAAATACCTGCAAATACTCAGGCCAGAAAAATGATTCAGCAGAGAGTGTAGGCTAGGTTGTTCTTTAGTTTGTAACTTACATTTTTACTCTTTATTTATGTAATTTTTATTTTTTTATGTAACTGAGACTAGAGAAGAGTTTCATGGAGGAATGAGAGTGAAGCTTGTACTGAGGGTGATAAAGGTGTAAGTCTTTCTTCTTTTCTTTCATTGTTATTTTAATTGAATTAAAAGTTACTTTTTCTTTTTTATTCTTATTTTTCTTTACTTTCCTCTTCTGTGTTTGTAAATCCAAATGACTCTGATAGCCTCGAATTTGCCTTGCCCTTGTAAGTGTCATTGATTGCTTATGGTGATGGATAGCCATTTCTATTTTAGTGCAGCTTGATCCTTCATTTCGTAGTTTAGAACGAAATTGGGAAAGGTCCTATATGTCATGCTTCATTCACCTTCAAGCCAAGGTACATCGTCGATATGGATCAAAGGTAAGCAAGCACCGAAGAGATAAGTGTTTTATTTATCTTTTCTTTATTCTCATTTTTTGGTTTAGAAAAGGATTTCAAAATACCAACTCTATACTATTTTTACTTTCTTTGTATAAACCTATTTTCTACTTTCTCCATCTTCTCAATCTACCACTTTTTTCTTAACTTAACGATAATTTTGTTTCCTTTCTTTACAAGAACAAGAGAAGAACTTTTAACCATTTTAAGTGAATTAAAGAGAACTTATAACACGCTTCTATCGCAAGTGCCTCCTTGTGGATTACGACCCACATAGCCACTTGCTACCGTGGTAGAATTAAGTACCTTGCACTTTATTCTTAAGTTTTGAAATCTGTATTTTTCTCTGCAGGTTTCTCTCAATCAAATTTTGACGCCGTTGCTAGGGAGGGATGGTAAGTAACTCTCTTTTGTTTACTTTATTGATAAACTTTCTTCTCTGTTATTGGTGTATAGGTTTAACATCAAGGAAATTTTTACGACAGTAGACAATAAGTGCCCCTGGACTCTGCTCAAGAAAGTAGAGCCTAGAAGCCTCAGATTTGCCACCTTCCCGCGACAATCTGAGTGAACTACTAACTTGTACTTTTTTTTTTGCATGTTGGTTGAATTGCAAAGTTTAAGTTTTTTCAGTTATTTATTTTCTTATTTAACTTACTGTACAAACTTTTCTAACCTCAACAGTAAATTATTTCTTGTAAATGCTAAAAAAATGTTTAGACTTGCAATTAGGCACGCATCTATTTCGTTACATTTTTATTTACTGTTGAAGAGTACTGGAGCCAAGGTATGTGTACATAGTATTTACTATAAGGTTCATTCTTGTATAAAATATTTCTTGAGTGATACTTTATTGCTATATACTTGTACACTGCACTAAGATGAATTAAGGGCTTGTCCTATAAACAAGATAAGGTAGGGAAGTCATTACCCTCCCTTAGCCACAAATAATCTCCTCAATCACTAATTCAAGCCTAACTTAAAACTGAATATATGTTAGCCCTAGGGACATCTCAGACCCAATAGGAGATTAACCTAAGGGGAAGTTGATTAGCATTTGACTCTTACCAAATCGGTGTCAAAGGTTGGGGATTGAGAGGCGAAACCTCAAAGAACAGTAGTTTGACATAATTAGGCTTGTTGCTTAGGCACAGATACCTCCCACTGATCTTACCCCTACCTGGATGATTAACTTGTAGTCAGATTCTGCAATATGTCCTCCGGTGGACAGTCTAACCAGTCAGGAGTCGTCTAAGTCTAATGTTTAACTTAGGCTGAATTTTTCTTTCTTTCTTTCTTTCTTTGTTTGTTGTTTTTGTTTTTGTTTTGTTTTGTTTATTTGACATCTTGGTGATATAGATTATAATCACAATTTTTTATGCTAATAGTGATCCATACTTCACCCGACCTCTTTTGACTCGGATATTACCAACCCGACATATCATAAAATTAACCAACTAAGTATGTCACATTGGTCTTATCGGAATCAATATATGCCTCAGTCCCAATACTATGAACAAGACTGAAACAGTCATCATCACTCTTCACAGAGTCAGTGGGATACAACTTCCCCGAGTCATATGGTCAACACCTTGCCAATATTCTGCTTCATGTACTCCTTTTCCCGAACAACCAATAGAAGAACCTTTTGACTGGGAAAAGAGGATGAAAGCCTTAGAAAAGCTTGAGCGGAGAACTCAAAATCTAGAAGACTCAAAATTCCATCAAATCCAAGATCCTTACTCAAATTTTCAAGTTCCACAACAAAAAGAACATACCTACTTAGAAAGGCGTATGGAATCCATTATTCAATTCGAAAGTGATCCATTCGATATGATAGAAGCAAGGCTTAGTCGATTGGAAAACATGCGTAGGAATAAGAAAACTCTCCCTAACTAATCTTTGACTATTACCAATACTTCTAGCTATATGAATGAAAATCAAGAATCAAGGTATTTTAAAAACTTTGACCAAGATTCAATTTCACCACAACATCTTGAACTTGACCAATACCAATCCTTTGACAAATTGGCAAGTTTTTCATTCAATGAGATTGAACTTGATCATGAATGTGAACTCGATCCCTAACCTTGTGATTTAGTTCTTATTTTTGAATCTATGTTGACTGCAATATCGTTAACTGATTTAGACTCATTTCTCACGCCAACATTGATTCATGTATTATATATTTTGAAATTGAACCACCTCTTTTGGATAGTCACATTTCATTGATGGGAGAAGAATGTGAAATAAATTCTTTGATTTGGAATTAACTCTTGATCAAAATCGACTCTCGAACCCAAAATTGATTTTCCCGAGTTATTAATGGTTCCCGAACCTATCACTCTTGAACCCAAGTCAACCATTCCGCCAAGACACATTCTTTTGTTGGACATAGATATAGACTATAATGACTAAGTCATGATTTTCAAGATTGGTTATGCAAAGGGAATAATTTTCATGATAGGATCTTGCACGATCCTATTCATATTGGGGATTGTAAATATGTAAATAAAAAATGTTGGCCCAAGGTTACAATCACCCATGATTAGTGTATTTTGATGATTACAAAACATATTAGTTATTTGTACTAATAACATTTGTTGTTTAAGTGTGTTTCAGGTTTCTATTCATTCTAAAAGTCTTCTCTCACAAATACAAGGATTTGGACTCAACTCAACTCCAATTGGGCTCAAGGAACAAGTGTTGGAGATTATATGAAGAAGCCTATTGAAGATCTTGAAGTCCTTAGAAACATTGTAAGAAATAGAATGTTAAAGTTTGAGTATATGAAATTTGGCTCTAGGATTTGCACACACACTTGTTTCATATATTTTCCTATGTTTTGAAAATGGTTATTTCTAAGCTTTATGCCTTAGTTTATATATACATGTACCAAAAGCTTTATATCTTGAAAAACTTGTTTAAAACATGTGTATAAACTATTTTCTGCATAATACTTAGCTATATGTATTTTTAAAATATTTCTCAAAATTTTTCTAACTCAAAACCAGCCCAGTTTTCTGTTTCAGGCAACTCCGGCCGACCGGCCCGGTCGACGGCGATGTGTCTGGACATGCACTGTTTGTGCATGTCTGTCGGTCGACCGAACCGGTCGACCGACGGAGAGCAAATTGCTCACAGGTTTTTTCGGTCGACCGGACCGGTCGACCAGAAGAAGGAAACTGTGTTTCCTCTTTTGGGACGGTCGACCGGGCCGGTCGACCGAGAGCCAACGGCTCTTTGCAGCTGGGCTGGCGGTCGACGGACTGGTCGACCGCCAAGCCTGCAAAAACCCAACGGCTCTTTCCTCTTTTGTGCAATTCTGAAATCTGTTTTTTATCTGATTTCTTGGCAGACTTTTTCAGCGATTTTCAGGTCTTTTTCAGAGAAAATAAGACCAAAAGAAATTATTTTTAACCTATTTTTAACCCTATAAATAGAGGAGAAGTCTCTCTTGCATATCACCAAGAAAATCCTCAAGTTTGTGTTGTTTTCAAAAGAGAAAAGAAAAGAGTTTAAAGCCTTCATTCCAATTCTTTTTAAAGTTTGTTTTTCAGTTGTGTTTGATTGTCTATATCACTCTACAACTGAAGTTTCTCACCACACTTCATAGAGCCAAAAATCCTATACTCATTCTATAGTGAAGTTGTAATTGAAGTGAGAGTGTTTGTAAAAGAGTTTGAGAAAAAGTGTAGTGATCTTGTTGGGGATCACTTTGTTCTTGTAATCCTTTCCTTGTGGAGCAACCTCTTCGGTAGAGGTCCTTTGTACTCGGTGGAGCTCGGTGCTCGGTCTTCGGTAGACCAAATTGTAAAGGCGTCCTCGGTGGATAGTGGAAACCCTTCACGGAGGTGAAGGCGGGGAGTAGAGCGGTGGCTCGAACCTCGAAACAAATATTTGTGTTTGCGATTGCCTTTGCGTACAATTCTTGCTTTAAATTCCTCTAACACTTTATTGCTCTTTATTACTTGCTTGTGATCTTGTATCTTCCTTGTGCTTTTAATTCAAGCTTGTAATTCTTGTGATATATTGTGTGCATCTCATTTCTCATCATCATACTTTGCCTTGATCGATCATATCTCAATACAACAAGGTTGCATGCGCACCTCTAACCCATATCAAGGGGAATTGGGAGGAAGGAGTTCAGAACCTCGCAAGGGGTATTCGGCTCTTAGTCTTGTTTTTGAGGGATCGTTGCATCATTCATCACACTTAGTTCAAAAAGATCATTAGATTAGCAATTACACCTATTCACCCCCCTCTAGGTGTTTTTCAATTGGTATCAGAGCTGGACTCTAGGATTTGGTTTAACAACCTTAGAGAAGATCCTAATTTGCTAATCATTTCATTCATATTCATATAGTAAAAATGACCGATGGAATTAAGACCCCTCCTAAATTTGATGGACTTAACTTTCCCATATGGAAAGTTAAGATGACCGTGTTTTTGCAATCTCTAGGTAGCCGAGTTGCAAAAGCCGTGACTAAGTCCTTTAGTGTACCCCCCGGTGACGAATCCACTTGGTCCGAAATAGAGACTAAGGAATTCGATGCCAATGCCAAAGCTCACTATGCACTTCTACAAGCCCTTAATGATGATGACATTTCTAGGGTTATCCATTGCAAATCCGCATATGAGATTTGGTCACACTTGATAGTCACACATGAGGGGACCTCACAAGTAAAGAAGGCTAAGATTGACCTTCTTCGGTCTCAATATGAAACATTTAGCATGCAAGAAAATGAAACCATAGATGATATGGTTACAAGATTTACCAAGATTACTAATGGACTCTCTTCTTTAGGTGAGGATATCAACAATGATCAAAGAGTAAGGAAGATCATCCGAGCTCTTCCTCCTTCATGGGAAGTTAAAGTAACAACCTTGAAGGAACTCAACGACAATGAAGAGATGGAGCTTATAGGTCTCATTGGGAACCTCAAAACCCATGAGATGGAAAGGAAAGCAAGGGAGGATATGGCTCCTTCCAAAAAGAAGACTATCGCCTTCAAGAGTCAAGCTACACACTCCGATGAAGACGATGAAGAAGAAGATGATGAGGAGCTCTCACTCCTTGTTAAGAATGTCCGGAGGATGTACAACAAGGCGAAGTACCAAGGTAGAAAAAGATGGCAAGGAGGCAAAGAAGAAAGAAGGATCACTTGTTTCAATTGCCAAAAGCCCGGACACATTGTTGCAGAGTGTCCGGACAAAGCTAAGCCCTCCACATCAAAGAAGCCCTACAAGAAGAAGGCTACGAAGGCAACTTGGGATTCGGAGACCGAATCCGAGGAAGAAATAGACACCGCCAACATGTGCTTCATGGCTAATGAAGGCACAAGCAAGGTAACCTCTTCCCCTTCCTATGATAATGAACTTTCTATGGATGAATTAGAAGAGGCTTTTGTTGAGTTGTCACAAAATTATGATTTCTTAAAGAAAAAGTATTTAAAAATGAAAAAGGAAAATGAATCTTTAAGTCATCAAGTTTTTACTCTTACAAAAGAAAAGGATGATTTGGTTTCCACCTTGGCCACTACTAAAAATGATTTTGAAAAATATAAGATTTCTTGCAAAGATAAGGCCCCACTAATTGATTCTAATGAAGTTTCTATGCTTAAGGAAAGATTAGACTCATTAAGTGTTGTTTTGAAAAATTGTGAGTTTAACAAGAAGAAAATTGAGGCCATGTTTCCTAAGAAACAAGCCCCAAAGAAAAATGCTCATGCTCATGTTCATGTTCATGCTACACAACCTAAACAATATGGCAAAACCCCAAAACATACTCACACTACACGTACACATCATGCATTCATGTATGGTAGAGTGTTCTCATGTTCACATTGTGGGCGGAAAGGACACTTAGCCAATTTTTGCTATGATAGACTAAATGCATCACATCATAATGTTTGGGTTCGAGGACTAACTTTAAAGGACCCAAGAAAGTTTGGGTACCAAAATCAACAATTATGTTAAATGATGTAGGTACTTTCCAAAGCCCAACGACGTAGAGGATTGTGGTATCTTGATAGCGGTTGCTCAAGGCACATGACTTGGGACATCAACAACTTTGCAACCCTATCAAGATATCATGAAGGTGGCACCGTCACCTTCGGAGATGACGCCAAGGGTAAAATCATCGGTATTGGTAATGTAAAACTTGGCACCTCTCCTTTAATTGAAAATGTAGTTTTAGTTGATGGCCTCAAACATAATCTCTTGAGTGTTAGTCAACTTTGTGATAAAGGTTTTGATGTTGTTTTTGATAATGTTGCTTGTAAAGTAATTGATAGAACTTCTAATGTTTGTGTATTTTCCGGTTTTCGTAAAAATAATGTTTATATGATTGATATGTTAAATATGTCTTGTAATATTACTTGTTTGAAAGCCCTCGATGATGACTCTTGGTTGTGGCATAGGAGATTAGGCCATATTTCTTTTGATCACATTTCTAGGTTAAACACAAAGGAAATGGTGAAAGGTATTCCTTACTTGAATTTTGAAAAGGACCGAGTTTGTGACGCATGTCAATTTGGGAAACAAACTAAGTCTTCTTTCAAGTCAATTAAGGATATCATGACATCACGTCCTTTGGAGTTAATCCATATGGATCTTTTTGGCCCTACACAAACCAAAAGTCTAAGTGGAATAGATTTGCATTTGTTTTAGTTGATGATTTTTCAAGATTTACATGGGTTTTCTTTCTTGAACATAAAAGCCAAGCATTTTCTTATTTTCAAATTTTTAAGAAAAGAGTTGAAAAAGAAAAGGATTCTTTGATTTTAAGAATAAGAAGTGATAGAGGAGGTGAGTTCATTAACCTTCCCTTTATTACTTTTTGTGAAGAACATGGAATAAAGCATGAATTAGCTTGTCCTAGAACTCCACAACAAAATGGAGTAGTTGAGAGAAAAAATAGAACATTACAAGAGATGGCTAGGACAATGCTTAATGAATACGGTCTACCACATTATTTGTGGGCCGAGGCCGTTAATACATCATGCTACATATCTAATCGTGTTTTCTTGTGTAAAAATACAACTAAAACTTCTTTTGAAATGTATTTTTCTAGAAAACCTAATGTTTCTTATTTCAAAGTTTTTGGATGCAAATGTTTTGTTTTAAATACAAAAGATAATTTAGGAAAGTTTGATGCTAGATCTTATGAGGCTATTTTTGTAGGTTACTCAAACACTAGTAGGCTTATAGAGTTTTCATTAGATCATCATTGACTATTGAAGAGTCTATTCATGTTAAGTTTGAGGAATCTAACAAGTTTGTTAAGAATGTTGTAGAAATAGATGCATTGGATGAAGGTTTGGAGAAAGTGACCTTGGCGGATGCTTCTACTATGGGAGACAAACCAAAGGATGATGAAGGAAGCGAAGCTAAGGTGGAAGAGGCACAAGGAAATGAAAATCAAACACATGAGGTGGAGCCTACTCAACCACTACCAAAGGATTGGAGATACAATCCACATCATCCCAAGGACCTCGTCATAGGTGAAGTATCAAAAGGGGTAACTACTCGCTCTAAACTTCATGACTATTGTGGTAACTATGCATTCATTTCTCATATTGAACCCAAAAATGTCCTCGAAGCCGAGGCCGATTCATATTGGTTGCTAGCCATGCAAGAGGAGCTCAATCAATTTGAGCGCAACCAAGTTTGGCACCTTGTTCCTAGGCCTCACGATAGACCAACAATTGGTACTAAGTGGATCTTTAAGAACAAGTTGGATGAATCGGGTAATGTAGTTAGAAACAAGGCTAGGTTAGTTGCCCAAGGTTACACTCAAATCGAAGGAATCGATTTTGAAGAAACCTTTGCACCCGTAGCACGGCTTGAAGCCATACGGATGACACTAGCATTTGCCTCATATAAAGATTTCAAATTATTTCAAATGGATGTTAAAAGTGCTTTTCTAAATGGATTTATTGAAGAGGAGGTGTATGTTGAACAACCCCCCGGGTTTGTTGATCCTACACATCTGGATTTTGTTTTTAAATTAGATAAAGCTCTTTATGGTTTAAAACAAGCCCCTAGGGCTTGGTATGAAAGACTTTCTTCATTTTGATTTCAAATGGTTTTAAGAAAGGCAAAATTGACACAACTTTGTTTACAAAACATGTAGAAAAGGATATTCTTATTGTGCAAATTTATGTGGATGATATTATTTTTGGTTCTACTAATGAATCTCTTTACAAAGCTTTTGAATCATGCATGAAGGATGAATTCGAAATGTCTATGATGGGGGAACTCAACTATTTCCTTGGACTCCAAATCAAGCAAAAGAAGGATGGGATCTTCATAAATCAAGCCAAGTACACAAAGGAACTAATCAAAAGGTTTGGGCTTGAAGGATCGAAAGTAAGCAAAACTCCCATGGCAACAACTACAAAGCTTGACAAGGATGAACAAGGTAAAAGTGTAGACATTAAATTATATCGTAGCATGATTGGTAGTTTGCTTTATTTTACGGCTAGTAGGCCGGATATTATGTTTTCCGTTTGTCTTTGTGCACGTTTTCAATCTTGTCTTAAAGAATCTCACATAATTGCGGTTAAACGCATAATTAGATACCTTAAGGGCACCATTGAAATGGGTTTGTGGTATCCGAAAACCGGCCAATTTCAATGACTAGTTTTTCGGATGCCGACTATGCGGGTTGTAGGGTAGATAGGAAGAGCACAAGTGGAACATGTCAATTCTTAGGTGATTGTCTTGTATCTTGGTCTTCCAAAAAGCAAAATTCGGTAGCCCTTTCAACCGCCGAGGCGGAGTATGTTGCAGCCGGAGCTTGTTGTGCACAAGTTCTTTGGATGAAACATACTCTCCTTGACTATGATTTACACTTTGATCATGTTAAAATATTTTGTGATAATACTAGTACTATTCACATGACAAAGAATGCAAATCAACATAGTAAAACCAAACACATTGACATTAGGTATCACTTTCTTAGAGATCATTATGAGAAAGGTGATATTGATATTGACTATGTTTCTACCGATTTTCAACTTGCCGATATTTTTACTAAACCTTTAGACTATGCTAGATTTTCATTTATTTGTGGTGAGTTGAATGTTTGCATGATAGATTCTTAAAAATATTTCTATTTTGGTGTTTTGTTGAATGTTTTCATTTATTTGTTTTTACCCTTTTTGATGTATGACAAAAAGGGGGAGAATAAGTTTGTTGATTTAAAAATTTAAGTTTGATACTATTTGAGTTTCATTTCATGGAGAAAAATATATAAGTTTAATTAAAGTGTTTATTGAAAAAGAAATAAGTTTGCTTATAGTTTAAAGAGAAAAAGTATAAGTTTAATTGGTATTAAGTTTGATTGGTATTTAAGCTTTTGACAAAATTATTGGGTTTTCAATGCTTCATGAATCTCACTAATAGTTATTTTTTACATAGCATTGTTTGAGGGGGAGCTTTCCAAGCTCTTCTTCCTTTATTTGTTTAAATAACTTATATGTTTTGTCATCATCAAAAAGGGGGAGATTGTTGGCCCAAGGTTACAATCACCCATGATTAGTGTATTTTGATGATTACAAAACATATTAGTTATTTGTACTAATAACATTTGTTGTTTAAGTGTGTTTCAGGTTTCTATTCATTCTAGAAGTCTTCTCTCACAAATACAAGGATTTGGACTCAAGTCAACTCCAATTGGGCTCAAGGAACAAGTGTTGAAGATTATATGAAGAAGCCTATTGAAGATCTTGAAGTCCTTAGAAACATTATAAGAAATAGAATGTTAAAGTTTGAGTATATGAAATTTGGCTCTAGGATTTGCACACACACTTGTTTCATATATTTTCCTATGTTTTGAAAATGGTTATTTCTAAGCTTTATGCCTTAGTTTATATATACATGTACCAAAAGCTTTATATCTTGAAAAACTTGTTTAAAACATGTGTATAAACTATTTTCTGCATAATACTTAGCTATATGTATTTTAAAATATTTCTCAAAATTTTTCTAACTCAAAACCAGCCCAGTTTTCTGTTTCAGGCAACTCCGGCCGACCGGCCTGGTCGACCGGCGATGTGTCTGGACATGCACTGTTTGTGCATGTCTGTCGGTCGACCGGACCGGTCGACCGACGGAGAGCAAATTGCTCACAGGTTTTTTCGGTCGACCGGACCGGTCGACCGGAAGAAGGAAACTTTGTTTCCTCTTTTGGGACGGTCGACCGGGCCGGTCGACCGAGAGCCAACGGCTCTTTGCAGCTGGGCTGGCGGTCGACCGGACCGGTCGACCGCCAAGCCTGCAAAAACCCAACGGCTCTTTCCTCTTTTGTGCAATTCTGAAATCTGTTTTTTATCTGATTTCTTGGCAGACTTTTTCAGCGATTTTCAGGTCTTTTTCAGAGAAAATAAGACCAAAAGAAATTGTTTTTAACCTATTTTTAACCCTATAAATAGAGGAGAAGTCTCTCTTGCATATCACCAAGAAAATCCTCAAGTTTGTGTTATTTTCAAAAGAGAAAAGAAAAGAGTTTAAAGCCTTCATTCCAATTCTTTTTAAAGTTTGTTTTTCAGTTGTGTTTGATTGTCTATATCACTCTACAACTGAAGTTTTCTCACCACACTTCATAGAGCCAAAAATCCTATACTCATTCTATAGTGAAGTTGTAATTGAAGTGAGAGTGTTTGTAAAAGAGTTTGAGAAAAAGTGTAGTGATCTTGTTGGTGATCACTTTGTTCTTGTAATCCTTTCCTTGTGGAGCAACCTCTTCGGTAGAGGTCCTTTGTACTCGGTGGAGCTCGGTGCTCGGTCTTCGGTAGACCAAATTGTAAAGGCGTCCTCGGTGGATAGTGGAAACCCTTCACGGAGGTGAAGGCGGGGAGTAGAGCGGTGGCTCGAACCTCGAAACAAATATTTGTGTTTGCGATTACCTTTGCGTCCAATTCTTGCTTTAAATTCCTCTAACACTTTATTGCTCTTTATTATTTGCTTGTAATCTTGTATCTTCCTTGTGCTTTTAATTCAAGCTTGTAATTCTTGTGATATATTGTGTGCATCTCATTTCTCATCATCATACTTTGCCTTGATCGATCATATCTCAATACAACAAGGTTGCATTGCGCACCTCTAACCCATATCAAGGGAATTGGGAGGAAGGAGTTCAGAACCTCGCAAGGGGTATTTGGCTCTTAGTCTTGTTTTTGAGGGATCGTTGCATCATTCATCACACTTAGTTCAAAAAGATCATTAGATTAGCAATTACACCTATTCACCCCCCCCTCTAGGTGTTTTTCAGAGGTCAATATATGTGGGTTCCGTGAACCACTACATTATCTTGATTGGGTAGCAATGCTTGGCTCAATCCAACTACCACCGGAACCACCACCTTAAAGTAATATTATCCTTCCCTTTCTTCTTTTACATGTATTTATGCATTCATTCATACATTGAGAATAATACATGAGATAGGTATAGGGGAGGGTTCTAACATAACATAGATTTTCTTTTTATTTAAATAAATAACATTTTCTTTACTTTTAAAAGCTTTTTGAAAAGAGAAATAATATTTGACCTATTTTTTGTAAGAAATTAAGTTAATATTAAGGAATGAGAGAATCATAATTAGGATTTCTTATACTTGGTTAAAATAAGACTATTTGTTTAATTTTTAGGGTTAGAAAGAAAATTTGAAAAAGTAATTTAGTCTTGATTTTTTACCTTAATGAAAATATGCATGCTTTATACACTTACACACTTAGGGTTTAAAAACAAAGATTCTTATGCCTTATAAAAAAATAAAATACATACATACATACATACATACATACATACATATATATATCAAAAATCCTCTGATTATGTTGGCTATTTGTGCCTCATAATGCATAAATATTCACGCCTAAAAATGATCCATCTTATAAATAAGAACCTTTTGTTTTATGGCTTTGTTTGCTCGAGTCCTTAAGTTCTTGGGATGTTTTATCACCAGGTGCCCTAAGACCATCCGGTTTAGGAGTCACTGATCTAAGGCTCATTACATGGGCAGATTAAAAGCCTAATAGAACTAAGGGATAATACCACCAAAAATATAAAAAAATAAGGCATAAGAGTTAGAGTTAAAGAGCCCGAAGTCAAAATTTCACGATCACGAAGGTGCATATGACTTAGAGTAAACACTAGATTAGATGAGAAATACTGTTTGACTTCTTCTCTTAATTGATAACAAGTTTTTGAATAGAGATTAAGTATAGGAATGAAAAGTTTGGTTTTCCCATAACTTATAAATTGCCTAATTCTTGTAAAAATACTACAAATATTTTTATTTTGGCGATCAAAATATTTTTTCGAAAATATTAACACTTTCTTTCTCTTTCTTTATGGATTTTGTGTGTGTAATTCACTGAAAACGCTTATGAGACAAAACTCATCCTCTTAGGGGTAACCTAGAGGTTTGACGGCTTGTTACACATACTAAGTGCAATCGTGATTCCTACGAAAGTGAGTTAGACTAAGTTAGCTTTGTTTCACTTTTTATTTGTTTTGCTCAAGGACGAGACATTAGCCTCTAAACATGCATATTTCATATCACAACTTCACATTTATTTAATATTAATTTCTGTTAGTAACACTTCTCTTGCATGTTTCTAGGTCTATGGCATGAAATAAAAAAGAAGACCTAAATCCCATTTATTTGGTGATTTAAAGCCTACATATATAGCCATTGACCTTGGGGAGCTAATCCGTCAAAATCGGATGAAGAAACTAGACTGTGCAACTGACCGGGGGACAGAGCATCAAATCACGCCTGGCGATGGCGCCCTGGCAGAGCCAGAGAAGCCGCGTTTTTGTGGCAGTACTGGCTCATCTGAGTAAGTACTTTGGGCCAGGTTTGGTCCCCCCTTCTTCCTTTCCTTCTGCACCTATAAATACCTCCTGGGATTTACAAAAAAAGGAGATCCAAAGTAGAAGGGTTTTGCTAGTTTCTTTTCTGTAGTTTTCTTATTTTTTTCTCTTTGTTTCTTGTAATAGATTAGCTATCAGAGTGAAAGAGTGAGAGAGTGTACAAGTTATATTTGAAGGTGATGATCTTATACAAGTAATACTTCTCCTTCTTTTCAACACTTGGTGTTTTTACTTGCTTTTAGTTTCTTGTATTAGTGTAGAACTTCTTTTCTTTACTCCTTCTCCCTTATTTTTCGTGCTCATGTCAACTAACTTTTTCATTGCATGACTAATTAACTACTAACCTATTAATTTTAACAACTTGATTGATAACCCAAATGAGTCAATAGCGTCAAACAAGCCTTGTGCAAATAAGAGATATGGCATCTTAAGACGAGGGTTCAAACTTTAACTTACTTACAGGAATTACCACTCTCATATTTCATGATTAATCATTTTTGATGATTTATAATTGTAAACACTACTTATTTTTGTTAGTTAGAGATATCTCTATTCATCTTTACCGATACCAATAGTGCACTTGTTTCTTCCATTATTCTTGCCTTCAGTCGGATCTTAATAAGGGAATGTTCAAGTTTTGCCATGTAATGCCAAGTAAAAGGAAGAAATTCATTTGATCTCAATGTGAATAGTTCTTATGCATAAAGCTTATGCTTGCCTATGATTCATTATAAGGCTACATCTTCAAGAAATTAGAAATTAGTGGGAGTAATTAGTAGAAAGTTAGCCATGCGTATTTACCCTTCCAAAAATAAAAAAAATCACTTTTTTAATCTTCAAAACAATCTATGCAATTTTTGAAATAACACATGTTTTCTTTTCAATTCTTTATTTGAAACAACGAACATCTTTACCACGAACAAAGAAGTCAAGCTTTCATCGCTCTCCCTCCTTGTGCATACGACCCGTATAGCCACTTCGCTATTATGGTAGAATCGCTAAAGCAGTAACATTGACTGGCACTCTTTTACTTATTCTTGTGCATGCATTTTGGCGATCAAAATTTGGCGCCGTTGTCAGGGAGGGAACGGCCTTATTGTCAAACATTGAAGATTCTTCTTTTATTTTTGTGTGTAGGAGAAGTTACCTAGGAGCTAACTATAATGAGAAGCAAGATCAGAGGCCAAAGACATTGCACGAAGAATTCATTTGCCTTCAAAAAAATCGTGTAAAAGCGAATTTTTTCGATTGAAGTAACAACAAAAGCTCTTATGCAGGGTTACCGAAAATCGCGCAAAATTACTTTCTAAAAATTTTTAGTTCACTTGATGCTTCACCTTTACACTTGTAATAATTCAACAGAAATTCATTTGTTGGTAAGTTGAAATTTTGATTAGACTTTTGCATTTAGAGCACTTGTCTATTTCAATTCATTTTAATTTCTATTGAAGAGTGCTGGAGAAAGGTATGTGTGCATTTCATATAGAATAGGACTAATATTTTGGAGTGATTTTTCACTTTGAGTTTTATCTTATTGTGAATACATTGTACACTTGCACAATTGGCACTAAAGGCAAAATCCAAATAAACAAGATAAGGTAGGAATTTCATCACCTTTTCTTAGCCCAAAAATCATCTCCTAGTGCACTCACAATCCCAAGCCTAACTAAAATTTAATAGACATTGGCCCATGGGACAACTAGGACTCACTAAGAGATTAACCGAGGGTAGAAATTGTAAGAACTATACTCCTGCAAAATCGGGGTCTAAGGAAAGAGGATTGAGAGGTTAAGCCTCGAAAACTCCATTGTTTGGCGTAATTAAAGCCCGAGGCTCACGCCCGGATACCTCCCACCGAGTTTTACCCTTTCCTGGCTGATTAGCCTGTAATCTAATTCCTGCAACAACTTCCCCCAAAGAATCTACCAATTAGGAGTCGTCTAGGTCCAGGTTCCTTAGAATAGGCTTGGTGGTTGTTTCTCTTTCTTTTATTTGTTTTTTATTCTTTTCGATTGTTTTGTTGTTTATACGTTGTTTGTGGTGTGCTACATGCAAGAGTGGTTGAGAGATCCAGTTACTTCCAGATTGACCCCAAACACTTCTCTTCCACTGCATCTAGAACCAGTCATGGCATCGCTATAGGATAGGTTTTACCCAATTAGAACTTCACTCCCATCTTGTATAAAACTTCCAGAGGCGAATGGTAATAATTTTGAGTTGAAACCCCAATTCATCAACACTCTCCCAAAATTTCACGATTTAAAATCAGAGGATGCATACTTCTTGGTTAGGGAATTTGAAGAAGTATGTCTCATGATGCGCATTCCACAGTTAAGAGACAATGTTGTTAGGTTGTGTTTCATTCCCTTTTCCCCAAAGGACCTAACTAAGAAATAGTTGTATAGCTTGGTTGTGGACTCAGTTACAACGTGGGATGATTTCTTGAAAAAATTTACCCAATCCAAAAGACTGCCCTCATCAGAAAGAACATAATACAGTTTAGGCAAGAGCAAAGCGATCCATTCTGGAGATACTTTGAGCGATTCAAAGATCTCTTGGCTCAGTACCCTCATCACGGTGTAGAGAAATAACGTCAGTGTCAGATTCTCAATGATGGTTTGAATTATCAAACAAAAATCTTGTTAGAAACCATGTGTCAGGGGGGTTCTTGCAAAAGGATGAAAAATAGGTTTTGGATTTATTTGAAAATCTAGCTGAGAAATCCCTCCAATGGGAGCCAAGCTCTGAGAAGCCAAGAAATTCACAATTTATAGCTTCAAAAGGAGGGCTCCAATTCTTAGAATCATTCATCACTGCTGAAACTAAGATAGCCAATCTGATGAGAAAAATAGAAGCTATAGAAATAAAAGAGCCCGCCAAGGTCAACCAAATCAACCCTCCACAGATACACAATCTGGGTTGTTCATATTGTCAGGCACCAAACCATGTTTTCGAATAGTGCCCAATTTTTTAAACTTATCAATTATCACCGGCACACATGAATGCGGCCTACTCAAGGCCACAGAATAATCCCTACTCATAAACTTACAATCCTGGTTGGAGAAATCACCCTAATTTCTCTTGGGCCTGCAACAATTCTCCCAAGCCTAATTTCCCCAATAATATTCACCATTCCAATCCTCAAGTAAACTTTCCCAATCAACTTTCCTCTTCTTTCTTCCAAAACTCACCAACGGAGAAAAAAATCAGTAAATTGGCGGAGAGTATGGAGGCATTCCTGAAGACTCAAACCATCTTCATGCAAAACCAAAGACAAATGTTAAACAATCATGCACATGTCATATCTAGATTGGAAGTTCAGATTAGTCAATTAGCAAATTCTCTAAGTGAAAGACCCAAAGGTGCTTTATCTAGTCAACGCTAGTCAACCCTAAGAATTCCAATCATGCATATGAAGTTCAGTATTCTCATATTAACCAGTGTAATGATGTTCATACACTTAGATCAGGAAAGAAGGTGGACAATCAGGTCTACCAGCCAAAAGGTCTAATCCAAATTGATCCTACTCTTTCCTTCACATCTGCTAGCTCATCTCAATCTGATCCACAAACATCTGACAAAGACACAACTGCTAATCAAGTTCACAAGCCTGTAGCACCCTTTCCTAATAGGCTTAAGAACAACAATAAAAACATGCACATGAAAAAGATACTCGAGATGTTTAATCATGTCAAATTGAATGTGCCTCTTCTTGACGCAATCCAATATGTCCCAGCGTATGCTAAATTCCTTAAGGGTATGTATAATAAGAAGAGAAAAATGAATGTGTCAAAAAAAGTGTTCTTAGCAACCATCATAAGCGAACTTCTATCTGGTCCTATTCCGGTGAAATACAAAAATCTCTGATATTCTACAATTTCTTGTACCATAGGACAAACAAAAATTAGTTGAGCACTTCTTGACCTGGGAGTACCTCTCTCAGTATACCAATAACTTCGCTTAGGCGAGTTGAGTCCAACTCGAGTAACTATTCAGTTAGCCGATCGATCTATGAAAGTCCCCAAAGGGGAAATCACAGATGTTCTTATTCTGGTCAGAGATTTGATCTACCTCGCTGACTTCAATGTGCTTGAGACCCAACCTGTGTCAAACTCACTATCTCAAGCTTCAGTCATCTTAGGGCGCACATTCCTTACTACAGCTAATGCCATAATCAACTATAGGAACGGGTTCATGCGATTGACCTATGGAGACATGGTAAAGGAGGTCAATATTTTCAATATAGGAAAACAACCTAGGGATATGAATAATCAGACATTTGAGGTCAACTCTATTGAAAATTTGACAAGTGAGCATGAAGAGAGCATGGAGATAGACACGAAGGGCGAGTTTGATCTGAAGTCTGATGATTTAAAGTTAGATCAGATCATTGAATCAGCTGTGGATTGGGCGTCAAGCCCAAGTGTACCTATTTCCAAAGACTGAAATCCCAATTCTCCCTTCTAATGAATCCAGTCCTTTCTTAGAATTAAAAGTTTTGCCAGAACATCTAAAGTACGCCTACCTAGGTGTAAAAAAATCCTGCCAGTCATCATAGCATCCATCAGATTGGGAAACACGAGGAAAGCTTGATGTCAATTTTAAGAAAACATAGAGAAGCAATTGGATGGACAATGAATGACATCAAGGGGATGAGTCCAGCAATAGTACAACATCATATTCTTTTGGATGACGATGCGACTCCAAGGAAAGACCAACAACGTAGGCTTAACCCATTAATGCAAGAGGCCGTGAAGACCGAAATTTTAAAACTATTAGACAATGGGATTATTTATCCCATTTCTGATAGTCAATGGGTTAGTCCTATCGATGCTGTCCCAAAGAAAGCCGACTTTACCGTAGTGAAAAATGAACATAAGGAGTTGGTACAAACAAGACTACCTACCAAGGTTCGTATTTGTATTGACTATCAAAAATTGAATGCTGCAATGCGTAAAGACCACTTCCTACTACCCTTCATCGATCAAATGCTAGAACGCTTGGCTGGACATGAGTACTACTGTTTTCTGGAAGGGTACTCGGGATACAATCAGATCCCCATTGCTGCAGAGGATCAAGAGAAAATCACGTTTACTCGCCCATTCGGAATCTTTTCCTACCGACGCATGCCCTTTAGATTGTGCAACGCTCCCGCAACATTCCAACGGTGCATGCTCAGTCTTTTCTTTGATATGGTAGAACATTTTCTAGAAATTTTCATGGGTTATTTCTCCATCTGCGGAGATTCATTTGACCAATGACTTCATCACTTGGAGTTAGTTCTTCAAAATTGCAAGAAAAAGAACTTAACTCTAAATTAAGAAAATATCACTTCATGGTAAGATGGTGGATTTTAAGAAGAGAGATCAAAGTTGACAAAGCTAAGATAGAAGTAATCACTAAGCTTCCACTACCCAAATGTATTAAGGATATCTGATTTTTTTTAGAGCATGCTGGGTTCTACCGGCAGTTTATTAAGGACTTTAGCAAAATTAATAGACCTTTAACCAACCTGCTCGCAAAGGACGTGCCCTTTGATTTTGACGATGGATGTTTTAAATCATGAGAGAAACTTAAGCAAGAACTAATATCTGCACCTATCATTTCTGCTCATGACTAGACCCAACCATTTGAGATCATGTGTGATGCCTCAGATCTTACCATTGGCGCTGTCCTACGATAGCATATCGATCATCGGCAATATGTGATTCACTATTCGAGTAGGACATTGAATGATGCTCAGTAAAATTACACTACGACTGAGAAAGAATTCTTGGTCGTAGTATTTGCATTGAAAAAGTTTCATCCATACCTGCTAGGATCAAAAACCTCAGTCTTCACAGACCACTCCGCATTAAGATACCTTATGATGAAGAAGGACGCAAAAGCAAGACTTATTCGTTGGATCCTTCTATTACAAGAATTTGACTTAGAGATTCGAGATAAAAAAAAGGAGTGAAAAATATAATGGCTGATCACTTGTCTAGAATTTTCAACGCACCTATTGAGAAAGAATTGATTAACGAGGATTTCCTGGATGAACACATACTAGCGATCTTTAAGGAACCCTGGTATGCTGACATCGTCAATTACCTTGCCACAAGACAAGTACCCTCTTAATGGACGAAGCAAGATAGATATCACTTCTTCGCCCAGGTACGGTTCTTCTTTTGGGAAGAGCCATACCTTTTCAAATATTGTCCTGACCAAATTATCGGACAGTGTGTACCAGAGGAAGAGCATAAGAGTGTATTAACTTTCTGCCATGAACTTGCTTGCGGTAGACACTTTGGTTCCTACAAAACTGCTAAAAAGATCTTACAAAGTAGGTTCACTGGCCCACTTTGTTCAAGGATTCCTTCAACTTTTGCAAGTCATGCCCTAACTGTCAAATGACCGAAAAAATTATAAAGAGAGACATGATGCCCCTAAACCCTATACTAGAGGTTAAAATTTTTGATGTTTGAGGTACTAATTTTATGGGACCATTCCCAAGTTCATTCGGCAACCAGTACATCTTGGTTATGGTGGACTATGTCTCAAAATGGGTAGAGGCAATACCGACTAGAATGAATGAAAACAGAGTGGTTGTCAAATTTCTGAAAGAAAATATTTTCTCTCGTTTTGGTACCCTGCGCGCTATTTTCAGTGATAATGGGACTCATTTCTGCAACAAGACTTTCGAAGCCCTGATGCGTAAATACTTTATCACTTATAAATTATCCACAACGTATCATCCCCAAACCAATGGGCAAGTGGAAGTAACTAACAGACAAATTAAGCTTATCTTAGAGAAGACCGTCAGAATCGAAAGGAATGGTCTACCAAGCTGATAGATGCACTATGGGCTTATTGGACTGCTTTCAAAACTATCCTAGGTATGTCTCCATACCAAGTGGTATTTGGGAAGGCCTGCAACTTGCCAGTGGAATTAGAACACCATGCTTTGTGGGGCATCAAGCAATTGTATTTTGATTTAAACAAACTGGTGAACTGAGAAACCTGTAAATTTCTGAGTTAAAGGAGATACGAAATGAAGCATATGAGAATGCAAAAATAACCAAGAATAGGACCATGTTTTTTCAAGACCAATGCATACACAGAAAGAATTTTGTCCTCGGGTAAAAAGTTCTACTCTACAATTTATTACTTCACATCTTCGGGGGGAAGCTCAAGACTCATTGGTCCGGAACCTTCATTGTTTGCACCGTCTTTCCACTCGGTGCTGTGGTAATTTTTAATCCAAAAAGTGGTGAGAAATTCAACGTGAATGGGTAAAAACTAAAGCCATTCCTAACCACTAAACCAGAATCACAAGCTGAACATGTCATGAGTCTTTTAGATCCATCTTATAAGTGACTATACCCAACACAAACCAAAAAAAAAAAAAAATTAAAAAAAAAGAAAAAAAGAGAAATTTTTTTGTAACTACTTAAAAATTTAGGAATTCTTTGTACATTATCATAATTCTTTGTTTATCTTTTCTTACACATGTTTATTTCATTTGCATTCACATATCATCCATTAAGGACAATGCATTAGATAAGTGTGAGGAGGGGTACTAACATAGGATTGTAGTATTTATTTTTCTTCCTTTTAGTATTTCTTTTTCTTCCTTTTTTACAAAAAAAATTGAAATTTTTTTTTTAAGTAGAAGAGAATTTTTGATAGTCTTTTTGTAAAAATACAAAATAGTTATAAGGATTAAGGAAATTCAAGTTAGAGATTCTTTACTTTAGCCTAAATAAAAGATCTATTGGTTGGATTGATAGTCTAGGAGGAATTAGAAAAAATAACTAATCTCTTTAATTTTGTCTTAGTAAATATTCATTGACTTACACACACTCTTGGAATTTATAGACAAAGACACTAAGTGCCAAAAAAATGTATATATATAGTTATAAACCCGATTAAGCTGAATAATTATGCTTCAAGAAGCATGATTATTCATGCCTAAAGAAAATAAACCTTAGTTTTGTGGCCTAGTTTACTTGGGGTATTTAATCTTAGGGGTGTTTTCTCACCTGTTGCCCTAAGACCGCCTGGTTTGGAGTCATCAGTTAAAAACTCGCTACACAAGTAAATTAGAAAGCCTAAGAAAATTAAAGGCAAAAATGGTATATAAATAAACATTAATAAATTTTGTAGCATTAGAGTTTAAGTTAAAAAATTTCAAGTAAATCATTACTCACACAATGCATATTATTTAAGGCAAAATAAAAGAATGAGTTTGAAGTACATAATTCCTCTTAAACTTAATAAAGACTATATTCTTGCATAAAGGCCAAAGTATATGAAGGACTAATAAAGGTTAGACCTAATGCTTATAATTATTTAGCTATTTTTACTTAAGAAATTAAAAAGCCTTTTTCTACTTTAAGAAGATTTTTTAAAACAACTAACATATTCATTCTTTTCATTGATTTTGTGGGTGTAATCTACTGAAAAAACCTCAAGAGACAAAACTCCTTCTCTAGAGGAAACCTAGAGGTTCAAAGGCAATCGCATCACCTGCGAAAATGGTATAATAAATTGGATAGCTTTTTGATTCTCTGTTTTACTTTGGGACGAGCAAAAGATAAGTGTGGGGGTGTGATTAGTCTCTAAACATGCATATTTCATATCACATCTTCACATTTATTCAATATTAATTTATGTTAATAACACTTCTATTGTATATTTCTAGGTCCATGACATAAAATGAAGAAGAAGACCTAAATCCCATTTATTTGGTGATTTAGGGCGTGTTTGGTAACTTGCAAAATGTTTGCAAAATGCAAAATTTTTTACAACTTTACATTTTACACCTGTTTGGTTTCGTTTGCAAAATGCAAAATGCAAAAACTTTTGCAACTCTTCTTTTCCCACTTGTAGTTGCTACAGTTAAATTTGTGGTCATGTAAATCTTACTTTTACACTCATATTTTCCCACTTACAGTTGCTACAGTTAATTTTATGGTCATGTAACTCTCACTTGTAGTACACCTACAGTTCAAAACAGTTACATGATAATCAATATATAATTAAATATTATTAAATATTTAATATTTTAATAGTGTTCAATTTCTTATTTAATTATTTAATTATTTTATATTTTTAATCTTTAACTTTTTTATTGTTTTAATATTTAATATTTTACTATTTTAATTTAATATTTTAATTTAATATTTTATTATTTTATTAATACTTATTCCATTTTTTATTATTTTATTTAAAGTTAATATTTTATTAATATAACAGTATTATACTTTAATATAAAATTACTATATATTTAATTATTTATTTTTAATATAAAAAATTACTTTATTAATATCATAATATATTTTATTATTATATTAATATTTTATTATGTTAATATTGTAATAATAATTCAGTATAATAATACTATAATGATAATTTATTATTAAATTATAATTATATTTTACTTTATTAATTTTATATTTCTATAATATTAAAATAATATTATAATAAAATTTATATTATAATAATTTCAAGTATTTTTAATATTATAATATTATAACTATATTTTATTATTGTTGTAACATTTTTTAATATTTATATCTTATTAGTATTCTTAAAATTTTATTAATGTTCTTTAGATTTTCTTAAAATTTTATATTATTTATTTAGTTAATATTTTAGTAATATTTTACTATTTATACTAATATTTTATTAATATTATTCTTATAAATAAAATATTAAGATTATTAATTTTTATCTCAAATTTATTAATACAATTTAATTTGCAATAGTAGATTTAATTTAATAGTATTTATAATGTTTAAATTACTGCTACAGTTAGTTTTGTGGTCAACTTTTCCACTTACACTTTTACATTACCAACCAAACACCGTAAAACACAATATACTTTACCATTTACACTTTTACTTTATCAACCAAACACCGTAAAACACAATATACTTTTCCATTTACACTTTATTTTATCAACCAAACACCGTAAAACACAATATATTTTCTCTGCTACAGTTCACTTTTTCCATTCTCATTTTACGACTTACGACTTGCGATGTTTTGCGATGTTTTGCAACGAAACAAACAGGCCCTACACATACAGCCATTGACCTTGAGGAGCTAGTCTATCAAAATAGAATGCAGATATCAAGAAACCAGACTGTGCAACTGACAGGGGGATAGAGCATCAAATCACGCTAGGCGATGGCGCCCTGGCAGAGCCAAAGAAGCCGTGGAAACGTGGCTTTGGCCGCATTTTTGTGGCAGTATTGGCTCCTCTGAGCCAGTACTTTGGGCCAGATTTGATTCCCCCTTGTTCCTTTCCTCTTGCACCTATAAATACCCCCTGGGATTTAGAGAGAAGGAGATCCAGAGTAGAAGGGTTATGCTAGTTTCTTTTCTCTAGTTTTCTTATTTTTTTCTCTTTGTTTCTTGTAATAGATTAACCATTAGAGTGAAAGAGAGAGAGTGTGTACAAGTTGTATTTGAAGATGACAATCTTATATAAGTAATACTTCTCCTTCTTATTTCCATCACTTGGTGTTTTTACTTACTTTTACTTTCTTGCATTAGTGTAGAACTTATTTTCTTTACTCCTTCTCTATTATTTTTCTTACTCATGTCTACCTAACTGTTTCATTGCATGGCTAACTAACTATCAACCCACTAATTTCTAACAACTTGATTGATAACCCAAATAAGTCAATAGTATCAAACAAGCCTTTTGCAAATAAGAGTTATGACATCTTAAGACGTGGGTTCTAACTCTAACTTACTTACAAGTATTATCACTCTCATATTTCATGCCTAATCATTTTTTTGATGATTTATAGATTGTAAATACTACTTGTTTTTGTAAGTTAGAGATACGCCTATTCATCTTTACCAATTCCAATGGTGCACTTGTTTCTTCCCTTATTCTTGCCTTCAATCTGATCTTGATAAGGAAATATTCAAGTTTTGCTGTGTAAAGCTAAGTGAAGGGAAGAATTTTCATTCGATCTCCACGTGAATAGTTCTTATGCTTAAAGTTTATGCTTACCTATGATCCATTGTGCGGTCACATCTTTAAGAAATTAGAGATTAGTGGGAGTAATTAGAAGAAAGTTAGCCACGCATTTTTACCCTTGCAAAAACCAAAAAATCACTTGTTCAATCTTCAAAACAATTAAAGCAATTTTTGAAACAACACTTGTTTTCTTTTCAATTCTTTATTTGAGACAAGAAACATCTTTACCACAAACAAAGAAGCCGCAACCAAGTTTTCATCACTCTCCCTCCTTATGGATACGACCCGTATGGCCATTTAGCTATTACGGTAGAATCGCTAAAATAGTAACATCGACCATCACTCTTTTACTTATTCTTGTGCACACATTTTGGCTATCAATGAGCAAAAGATATGTGTGGGGGTGTGATCGGTCACTGATATCGCATATTTATCATCACGTTCTCATATTTATTTTTTAATAAACTCTGCTATTTAGTCTAATTATGTGCGGGGCCTTTACTAAAGGAGAATGGAGAGAAAACAAGCCCAAAAGCCCATCTAAATTCTGATTTAATTCAGAATTAAATCAGAATCGGGGCAAATCAGAGCAAATCAAAGAGATAAAATCAGTTGAAAAACTAGTTAAATAGGATTTTTACAAGTCAATTTAGTTAAAGCTAAAGATCAAAGGAGGTTTCGTCAAATCCAGCGTTCAAAGTTGAAATCCTGTTAGATAAATGGAAAAAGAGTGAGATTCACCCCCTGGATGTGGCCACCTCGCCACATCTAGGCATCGGATTCACAGCCAAAGCCCTAGATCCGTGACAAAATAGTAGAGATACGGGGACGCTCTCCCCCTTCCATAATTACTATAAATACCTGCAAATACTCAGATCAGAAAAAATGATACAGCAAAGAGTGTAAGCTAGGCTGTTCTTTAGTTTGTAACTTAGGTTTTTACTTTTTATTTATGTAATTTTTGTTTTTCTTTATGTAACCGAGATTAGAGAAAAGTTTCATGGAAGAATGAGAGTGAAGTTTGTACTGAGGGTGACACCAATGTAAGTCTTTCTTCTTTTCTTTCATTGTTATTTTAATTGAATCAAAATTTGATTCTTCTTTTCATTCTTATTTTTCTCAATTTCCCTCTTATGTGTTTGTAAATCCAAATGGCTCCGATAATCTCAAATTTGTCTTACCCTTGTAAGTGTCATTGATAGCTTATTGATCGAGCCAAATCTGTACAAAAAAATATAGAAATTTAGAACAGTGCGAGGTCCTCAATTCTACTGTGTAGCCTAGAGCTAACGGGTCGTGATCCACAGGGAGGGACATCGATGGAAGCGTTGTGTAAGTTTCTCTCTTTTAGTTTATCAAAACTAATTAATATTTATCTTTTCAATTTTATGAAAAGAAAATAAAATTATTATGTTAAGTTAAGAAGGAGATGGTAGAGAAGAGATTGTGGTGTTGTTTTTTTATAAAAAAAAGGGAAAGACAAAAAAAAGAGAATTATAATTCTAAACTAATGAACTAAAAAAGAAATAAAAAGAGTACTTACCTCTACCGTTGAATCATAACAAAGACTTACCTCAGCATGAAGTAAAGCAAAGTAGTATAAAAGAATAAAAGAAAGTAAAGCTTCGGCGAGATTAAGCACAATGAAGAAAAATGGGAAACCTCCATTAATTTTCACCTTCAATATAAGTTTCTTAAAGAAAAGATTACAATAGTGTCACTCTATAATAACTCTTCCTCTCTTTTGATCATATAACTCTCTAGCCTAAAAATAAAATAAAAAAATAAAAATTACATTGAAGAAGAAAAGAAAACCTAAACTAAATCTCTCTCTAGAGTGGTGTCCTTTTTACCTTCGAGGTATGAGGGCATTTATAGGAGAAAACTAGAGGGATAGAAAGCATATGAAGATAGGAAGGGCTGGATATTTCTGAATTTGAATTCTCCCTTTATCTCCAAACTTGATTTGATTTATCCAGAAATTCAATTCTGATCTGCAGCTTATTGACATGTTGATTGCTGAATATCAGTTATCAAATGATATAATTGGAAAGAGTGATCAACAGATGAATTGTAACCTTTAAGTCTTCATTCTGTAGCATCTTGAATCATCAGATTTGCGTTTCGGTAGCGAAAGTTATGATTAAAATGCTAAACTGTATCCAGCCTGAATCCGAATCTAAATTACTTCATCACATCTGTTGATCTTCTCTCTATCCATTTATCCTCTTGGATTTTCATTTTATCTTCTAGAATTGATAAGATATCAATTTATCTTCAGCAAAACTGATAGGGTTTTTAAATAACCATTTTTCTTTTAAATTAGATGATATTATCTTATCTGATATGTCAAGTTTTAGATAAGATTGCTTTTAGAACCTTTGAATTTGAATTAATTCCCTTTCTTTTGAACTTTTGAATTTAATTGGATAAATTTCATGATTATCTTCTCCCTATCATACCCTGCATGAATCAGAAAATTAAGACAAGTTATTTGAAATATTCATTATAGAATATATGTAGTAATATAATAATATTTATACTATATATGTGTCCAAACACACCCCCACACTTATCTTTTGCTCGTCCTCGAGCAAAACAAAGAGAAAAGAAAAATTAAACTTATCAAACCTAACTCACTTTCGTAGAAATCACGGTTGCACTTAGCACATGCAACAAGCCGTTAAATCTCTAGGTTACTCTAGAGGACGAGTTTAGTCTCGTGAGGGTTTTCAGTGGATTGCACCCATAAAATCCATGAAGAAAAAGAAATGAATTGTTAATATTTTTTTTGAAAACGCATTTTGAAAGGAAAAAATATTTGAAGTATTAATGTAAAAATTCAAGTAATCTATAAGTCATATGATTATCAAAACTTAGTCATTCCTAAACTTAGTCTCTATTCGAAAACTTGTTTTCAATCAAGGTAAGGATTAAAATTATATTTCTCATATAGTCTATTATTTTATCCTAAGTCATATGCACCTTGTGTACGTGAAAATTTGGCTCAGGATTCTTCAACTCTAACTCTTATACCTTATTATTTTCTTTTTTCTTTTTTTTTACTTATGGCGGTAATATTCCTTAGCTCTATTAGTCTTTCTAATTCGCCCATGTAACGAGCCTTAGTCGGTGACTTTCAAACTAGACAGTTTTAGAGCACCGGATGAAAAAACACCCCAAGGACTTAGGACTCGAGCAAATAAGGCCACAAAACTAAAGATTTTTATTTATATGAACCACTTTTAGGCATGAATACTTATACTTTATGAGGCACAAATACTCAGCTTAATCAGAGGATTTTTTTTTGATATATGTATATATATATTTTTTATATAAGGCATAAGAATCTTTGTTTTAGAACCCTAAGTGTGTAAATGTATAAAGTATACATATTTCATTAAGGTAAAAATCAAGACTAAATTTCTTTTTCAATTTTTTTATTTAATCTAAAATCAAACAAATAATTTATTTTGACCAAGTATAAGAAATTTTAATTATGATCCTCTTATTTCTTAAATTAACTTAATTTCTTATAAAAATAATTCAAAGTATTATTTTCCTTTTCGAAAAGTTTTAAAGAAAGGATTTTTTTTTTAGATTAGTAAAGTTAGCATGTTAATAAATCCTCCCCCACGCCTAACTCATGCATTGTTCTCAATGTATGAATGGAATGCAATAATACATGAAAAAGGAGAAAGGGAAGGAAAATTGTCACCTCAAGGTGGTGGTTCCGGTGGTAGTCTCATTGGGTCAAGCGTTTCTGCCCAATCTAGATATTGTAGATTTTTATGGAACCTACCTTTTATTTTTTCTTTCTTATTAGCATTTTTATACTCCTCAATATGAATAGGATCGTACAAGATCCTAGCATGAAATTTTTTCCGGTTATATGACCAATCTTGGGATATCATCACGAAGTCATATTAATCTAAATCTTGGTTTAACAGTGGAATGTGGTTTTGTGGAATGGATGATTTGGGCTCAACAATGAAAGGAATAGGAACCGATACTGACTTGGGAATAAAACTCAAATCAAGTTTAGGTTCTAGAGTCGGAGTTGGTTCATAAGTTTGGTCCAAATCATAGAATTCAAGTTCACATTCATTTTTCAACAATGGAATGTGACTATCCAATATAGTTGGTTCATGTTCAAGCTCTACGGGGATAAGAATCAGTGTTGGCTTCGAAATTGGGTCCAAATCGGCTAAGGATACCGGGGTCAGTATAGATTCAAAAAGTGAAACTGAATCACAACATTGAAAATTGGTGTCACATTCATCTTCAAGTTCAATCTCATTGAAATGAAAACTTGTCAATTTATCATTGGGTTGATATTGGTCAAGTTCAATTATGTGATGAAATTGAATCTTGGTTAAATCTCTAAGATACCGTGATTCTTCATCAATATGGCTTGGAGAATCAGGAATGGTCGAAAATATGTTAGGCAGAGTTTTCTCATTCCTATCATTAATTGTGTTGACCAAATGACTCACGTTTTCTTCTAGCCTATTAAGAGATTTGAGACAATATGTTTGGGATTGAATATAATCATTTTGGGACTGAATCATGAATTCCATATTCTTTTCTAAGTCAACAGGTTCTTCTTATTGTGGTTGGACTTGAAAATTAGAGTAAGGATCTTGAATTTGGAATTATTTGAGAGAATTGAGTCCGATATGATTTGTACTTGTCGTGTGGACTCAAGGAAGGCTTCAAAAGTATTTTCTAAAGAAGATTTTTCTTCTATAGGTTAGTCTTGGTATAGATTATATGAAGCTGCTTGCTGGTAAGGTTGTTGATAGTAAGACTCGGGGGAGTTGTATCCCCACTGACTTGGTGAAGAGTGGTGATGATTGTCCAATTCTTGTTCATAGTACTGGGATTGGGGCATATGTTGATTCGGATAAGACCAATCTGGCATACTTGGTTGGTTAGAGTTATGTAATGCCGGGTTGGTAATATCCGAATTGAAAGAGGTTGGGGTGAAATATGGATTTAAGTTATAATAAGAATAATTGTAATTATAATCCATTTTCACAAGAACAAACAAAAACAAACAAATAAACAAACAAGAAAATAAAGAAAAATCTAGACTATGTCAAGGAAGAGCTTAGACCTAGATGACTCCTAACTGTTGATTATCCACAGGAGGTATATTGCAGAATCTGACCACAAGTTAATCAGTCAGGTAGGGGCAAGATTGATTGGAGGTATCCGTGCCTAAGCAACTGGCCTAATTATGCCAAACCACAAGCCTTCAGGGTTTCACCCCTCAATCCCCAACCTTAGACACCAATTTGGCAAGAGTCAGCTTCTAATAACTTCCCCCTTAGGTCAATCCCTATTTGAGTCCGAGATGTCCCTAGGGCCAACGTCTACTCAATTTATGTTAGGTTGGGCTAGTGAGTGAGGAGATAATTTTTGGGCTAAGAAAGGATAATGACTTCCCCACCTTATCTTGTTTAAGGATATGCCCGTAGTCATTTTAGTGCAGTGTACAAGTATAAAGCAAAAGGTAACATTCAAGTAATATGAATCATTCAAAATATGTTTTCTAAACTATATGAAACGCACACATACCTTTACTCCAGCACTCTTCAACAGTAATGTAAAGAAACGAAATAGACAGATACCTTAAGATGCAAGAGTCTAAACGTTTTTTAGCATTTATAAAGCAACAAGTTACTGTTGATTAGAAATATGTACAGAGTGAGTTAAACAGATAAACTAATAACTGTAGAGAGCTAATCTTTGAAAAGCAACCTGCAAGAAACTACAGTTAGTAGTTCACCACAATTATGGGCTCTGATGCTCTGCCTTTTTGGACAGAGGCACAGAGTAGCAATATGTCCACTGCAGCTCCTAATTTTCTGTAATTAGCTCCTGTACACTAAAACAAAGAAGAAAAAGGGATTAATTCGTTAAAGTAAATTAAAAAGAAAGAAAACTTACCGTTCCTCCCCGGCAACGGCGCCAAAATTATGATCGAGCCAAACCTACACAAAAAATATAGAAATTTAGAACAGTGCTAGGTCCTCAATTCTACCGTGTAGCCTAGGGCTAACGGGTCGTGATCCACAGGGACGGATAGCGATGGAAGCGTTGTGTAAGTTTTTCTTTTTTAATTTATCAAAACTAATTAATATTTATCTTTTCAATTTTATAAAAAGAAAAAATATTATGTTAAGTTAAGAAGGAGGTGATAGAAGAAAAGATTGTGGTATTGTTGTTTTATTTATAAAAAAAGAAAAGACAAATAAAAGAGAATTATAACTCTCAACTAATGAACTGAAAAAGAAAATAAAAAGAGTACTTACCTCTACCGTTGAATCATAACAAAGACTTACCTGAGCATGAAGTAAAGCAAAGTAGTATAAAAGAATAAAAGAAAGTAAGGCTTCGGTGAGATTGAGCACAATGAAGAAAAGTAAGAAACCTACATTGATTGTCACCTTTAATACAAGTTTCTTGAAGAAAAGATTACAATAGTGTCACTCTACAATAACTCTTCCTCTCTTTTGATCATATAGCTCTCTCTAGCCTAAAAATAAAATAAAAAATAAAAATTACATTGAAGAAAAAAAGAAAACCTAAACTAAATCTCTCTCTAGAGTGGTGTCCTTTCTACCTTCGAGCTATGAGGTTATTTATAGGGAAAAAGGAGAGGGATAGAAAGCGTATGAAGATAGGAAGGGATGGATATTTCTAAATTTGAATTCTCCCCTTATCTCCAAACTTGATTTGATTTATCCAAAAACTCAATTCTGATCTGTAACTTATTGGCGTGTTGATTGCTGAATATCACTTATCAAATGATAGAAGTGGAAATAGTGATTAACAGATGAATTGTATCCCTTTACATCTTCTTTCTGTAGCATCTTGAATCATCAGATTTGCGTTTCGGTAACGAAAGTTATGATTAAAATGCTAAACTGTATTCAGCCTGAATCTGAATCTAAATTGCTTCATCTCATCCGTTGATCTTCTCTCTATCCATTTATCCTCTTGGATTTTTAGTTTGTCTTCTAGAATTGATAAGATATCCATTTATCTTTAGCAAAACTGATAGGGTTTTTAAATAATCCATTTTCTTCTTGAAATTAGATGATATTATCTTATCTGATATATTCAGTTTTCAGATAAGATAGCTTCTAGAACCTTTAGATTTGAATCGATCCCTTTTCTTTTGAACTTTTGAATTTAATTGGATAAATTTCATGATTATCTTCTCCCTATCATACTTTGAATGAATTAGAAAATTAAGACAAGTTATTTGCAATATTCATTACAGAATATATGTAGGAATGTGGTGATGGATAGTCATTTCTATGTTAGTATAGTTTGCTCCTTCATTTCGTAGTTTAGAATGAGAATGGGAAAGGTCCTATATGTCATTCTTCAATCACCCTCAAGCCAAGGTATATCGTCGATACAGATCAAAGGTAAGCAAGCACCAAAGCAATAAGTGTTTTATTTATCTTTTCTTTATTCTTATTTTTAGGTTTAGAAAAAGATTTCAAAATACCAACTCTTTACTATTTTTACTTTCTTTGTATAAACCCATTTTCTATTTTTTTCACCTTCTCAATCTATCACTTTCTTCTTAACTTAACAATAACTTTTTTTCTTTCTTTACAAGAACGAGAGAAGAACTTTTAACCCTTTTAAGTAAATTAAAAGAGGACTTACAACCGCTTCCATCGCAAGTCCCCCTTGTAGATTACGACCAGTATAGCCACTTGCTATCATGGTAGAATTCAGCACCTTGCACTTTATTCTTAGATTCTGAAATTTTGTATTTTTCTTTGGAGGTTTCCCTTAATCATAGTTGCTTGAAAAATTCTCATAGATCACTAGGACACATCTTAAAAGGACCATCTAAACAGATGAGAGACTTTTATGTAAAGCAAGACATGCCCAAGAGTTTCACCTATACACGAAAAATTATTTCCACTACTACTTCAAAACCTGGATATCAACTAGCCTTTAGCTATGTGTTCCCCCCCATCGCGTGCGTGTGTGTGTGTGTTATGTTGTGTTTGTATGGGAGGTGCCAGTTTCCATATTTCTCCAAAAAAAACATCACTTCCAATATAGAGAAGTGCGAAAGTCCGCTTGCAGTAGAAGCATACATCAATAGGTATTGTAGACTATAAACAGTAAAAAACTTGAGGATGATAAAAGGAAGTGCAATAGTCTGAACATGTGTAGTGGTCAAAAATTGACTCTCAGCAAGACGCTAATACATGTCCAAGCAACCAAGTCCACTTTTTGAAGTTTCCGCAACAATCAACTTGATCCTTCACATCGGATCCTCCCAAGAGCATTCATAGTTCCCAGAATCACTCCAGCCCAAACTCAAGTTAACCTTTAAAACTCCACCAGCCAGAGATGTTCCGGAGCGAACCCCCCATTCTGGAGGCATCACTCTCCGGAGTCACCAGCAGTCCAACATTCTTGACTTCACCTGGAGGCCCTCAGTAACAACTGTCAAGATCTCCGCTTATAATCACTCTGCCTCTTCCCTCCCTCATTGAAGATGTGTAATGTCTATGCATTTAAGGTGGACATTTGTGAAATTCCCTGCTTGCAATCTCAACCATAATGCCAACAATCACGAACGTTACAACAAATTCGCACATGAATTGTGTAGCTATGTGAATCTCGTGAACGCTCCGTCCACCTCAGGGCCTACAATTCAATACAAATGACCTTCTTCTCTAGGAGAAGGGGAGACTCCCGGTCTTCCTCTAAGACCTTGGACTTTCCATCAGATCTCAACTCAAAGAAACACCAAAACATACTTGCAATTCCTATAAATGGTGAATTATAGTGAATTATAGTGAATTTCCTCCTCTTTCTCCCTGTGGTTTTTCGCAATTTGAATTTTTACATAAAATATCGTGTCCCTGTCTATTTTCTATGTTTTGTTTATTATTTTGCACTTATACCTTAACACACACTCTCATTTGTGGTGTAGATCGACTGTCTGATTACTCGCAGCCGAAAATCACCACCACAAAATGGTGTTTTCATTGAGATTTGAGTCTTTCCACTCAATATCTCTGTAACATCCCCTAGCTAATACTACTGTATTTATATTTTGAAAAATTTATTATTTGGATATACTTATCATTATTATTATTGCTTAACCTATTTTTTATATGTGTACAAATACATGTCATATATTAGCTATATGTTCATGATCTGTGTTCACACAAGTATGATTGTGTTTGCAAATATATGTATATTATATATTATTAATAATTGTCATTGATATTATTATTGTTTTATTTATTTTATTAACACTTATCTTACTATTTAATAGCTTTCTTAACTATTATTATTGTTGTTATTGTTATTGGTATGGCCAAATCCGAGCCCATGTCCCATTATTTTCCCGTCATTTTTACAATGAGCCCATCAGCCCACACGTTTCCTTTTCCTTCTCAGTTTTTCAATTAATCCAAATCAGCAACACGAACCCTATAGAGATCCGACCAAATTATGGGCAACCGGGTTTTTCTTGATATCATGTTTGAGCCAGTTCGACTTTCAATTTTCAAAACAAAGAGGACCTAGTCCTAACTGTAACTTGAGACAATTTATTTTTACACTGTAATATACATATACTAATCCACACAATGATATTGAGTCCACTTAGAAATCGAGCATTCTTTCTTTTAAAATTCATTCCTAAAATCTCTTGACGATCCCGATTCCAATATTTTCTCTGATTTTTATATTTTAAAGTGATCTGAATTTTCTTATTAATCATCCATCCTGATATTATTTTCCGATCGAAGCCGGCAACATGGATTAGAGTGCATAGCGGAAGCATGGTTAGCTCGTGACACACAAAAAAATGACGTGAGAGTGAGAAGACATCATCTACAATTGATACCAGTCTATTCTCATGATTCCTCAATTTAATTGATATATATTCCTTAATTTTGATCTTCTATTCATTTCCCGCTTTATCGAAATTTCGAGGGCGAAATTTTTATTAAGATGGATAGAATATAATATCCCCTAACTAATATTACTGTATTTATATTTTAAAAAAAATTATTTGGATATACTTATCGTTATTATTATTGATTAACCTATTTTGTATATGTGTACAAATACAGTACATACTTATATATTAGATATATGTTCATGATCTGTGTTCACACAAGTATGATTGTGTTTGCAAATATATGTATCTTATATATTATTAATAATTTTCATTGTTACTATTATTATTTTAAATTATTTTATTAACACTAATCTTATTATTTAGAAGCTTTCTTAACTATTATTATTGTTGTTATTGTTATTGTTATTGGTATGGCCAAATCTGAGCCCTTGTCCTTTTATACTCCCCTCATTTTTACAATGGGCCCATAAGCCTAACACTTCCTTTTCCTCAGTTTTTCAATTAATCCGAGCAAGCAACAGAAACCCAGCCCATCTCTAACTCTTTATATAAACATTATTTCCTTTCTCTCTCACCCTGCAAACCAAACCCAAACCCAAACCCAAACCCTGACCCTAACTTAATCTATCACTATCCCAAGCACGCCAGGTGCCTTCTCCTCCAGCCGTGTCACACCATTGCCCGGGCGATCCAATCACCCAACAACACAACTAGCCGTCCACCTTGACCTACACCATCGACAACCCAACATAACCACCCTCCTTAATCACCTGCAGCCTTCTCCCATGCACCATGCCACCGCGAGCTTTGTTGTTGTGCCGCGTCGAGCCACCCCTTCACACGACCATCTCCACCACCATCAATCCATTATCATCTTCATTTTATCTCCTTTCTCCTCTTTTCTCTGCACACCTATCACCATGAGATCATTGTGCACCTGACCACTGGCCTTTCGCTCTAGCCGGCCCCTCCGCTGCAGCCAACCACCCTCCATGGTGCCTGAACTCCCATTGCCGCACCACCTTAACGCTCATCCTTCATCGATCTCCCTCTCGACATCGACCCATGTGAGCTCGCACCGCACCATCTCCTTCTCTTCTCCCTACATCCGAACCCAACTCGACTCCACCGAGCCTTTTTTTGTGCTGCCACCACGAGCAACCACCTAAAACATAGACAATATCTCCTTCTGTCAATTTCAATAACATAGGACCTCAATTGACATGTGTAGTAAACGTAGTATGGGATGTGTTTACTATATGTGTTAATTGGTGTTCTCTAATGTATTTAATAAAAATAGAAATTGAGATGTGATCCTGGAGATAAGGTTCTATGATGGACACTTGACACATATATGCTATGTTGACACATGATATATGACTCTCTAGTAGATTGACTTGATTACTGTTTATACATGTATCACATGTTACATTATACTGGTAATATAATTGTAATGTAGCTAAAAATGTATTTTTTATTGTTATTATATTATATTACCACTTTTCTCATTTTTCACACTCATTGGAGTTTTCTGACCTAACTATATTTGCATATCCAGGTCAATATTGAAATACACCTAGAGGGGGGGTGAATAGGTGTAATTGCTAATCTAATGATCTTTTTAAACTTATGAAATGAGTGATGCAACAATCTCTCAAAAACACGACTAAGAGCCGAATACCCCTTGCGAGGTTCTGAACTCCTTCCTCCCAATTCCCCTTAAATGGGTTAGAGGTGCGCAATGCAACCGTGTTGTATTGAGGTGTGATTGATCAATGCCAAGTATGATGATGAAAATGAAAAGCTCACAATGTAACACAACAAGTATATCAACACAAGATTCCACAAGTAAAATAGCAAGTAAAGTAAACAAATAAGGATTGCACAAATAAAGGTTAGTTTTCAAGCAATAAATTGGAAATGATATAAAGCAAGAAAGTAAGCAAGAAGAACGCCAAGGCAATCGCAAACAAGATGATTTGTTTCGAGGTTCGAGCCCGTTGCTCTAGTCCCCGCCTTCACCTCCGTGAAGGGTTTCCACTATCCCCTTAGGATCCCGTACAAGTTAGGCCTCCAAAGACCTCAAGCCCGTAGCTTCACCTTACAAAGAAACTCCACCGAGGAGCTTGTCTCCACAAGAACAAGAATTACAAATAGTGATCTTTAACTAGACCACAACACTCTTTTACAAACACTCTCACTCTTTTACAACTTCACCTATAGAAAGAATATGAAATTTTTGGCTCTATGAAGTGTGGTGAGAAAAGCTTCAGTTGTAGAGTGATATTAGAGATCAAACAACAACTGAAAAACCAATTTTGAAAGAATGGAAATGAAAGCTTTAAACTATTTTTCTCTTTCTCTTGAAAACTATGAAAACTTGTATTTTTCTTGGTAAATAACTAAGGCCTATTCCCCACTATTTATAGGGAGAGAATAGGTTAAAACTCTGATTTTTCCAGCTAATTTGATCAGAAAAAGAGTCCCAACAACTCCTAAAAACTCTGTTAAAGAGAAAACCAAAAACAGATTTTCAGAAATTCCAAAAGAAGAAAGAGCCGTTATGGCTGATGCAGGCCTACCGGTTGACTGCCGGTCGACCGGGTCCCTGCTGGCAAAAGAGCCGTTGGGCTTCGGTCGACTGCCAGTCGACCGATCCAACAAAGGAAACACAGTTTCCTTCTATCGGTCGACCGACCCAGTCGACCGAAAAGATACAGAGAGCAAAACATCTCTTTTCCGGTCGACCGGTATGTAGGTCGGTCGACCGACAGACATGCACAGCCTGTGCATGTCTGGACACAGCAGCCGGTCGACTGCCGGTCGACCAGTCTGCCTGAAATAGATATTTTTTGGGCAGATTTTGAGATAGAAAATTTTGTAAAAATTCTTTAAAAAAATCTGAAGCTAAGTGTTATGCAGAAAATAGTTTATATCATGTTTTAAACAAGTTTTTGAAGATATAAAGCTTTGAGTCCATGTATGTATAAACTAAGGCATAAACTTAGAACTAAACATTTTCAAAAACAAAGGAAACATACAAAACAAGTGTGTGTGCAAATCCTAGAGCCAAATTTCACATATTCTATCTTTAACAAAACTACACTTACAAACTTTTAGGTCTTCAAGACTTCAACAAGGGCAATCTTCACTTGATCTTCAATATTGCACTTTGAGCCCAATTTGACTTGTCTTGAGTCCAATGTACCTTCCTTTAGGGAAGAATTCATCTCTTTAATATATAAACCTGAAACACACTTAAACAACAATTTATATTAGTACAAATAACTAATATGTTTTGTAATCATCAAAATACACTAAACATGGGTTGATTTTAACCTTGGGCCAACAATCTCCCCTTTTTGATGATGACAAAACATATGAGTTATTAAACAAAATAAAGAGGAAAGAGCTTGGAAAGCTCCCCCTTAAACAATGCTATGTATTTAACATGAATATGAACAACTATGTAAGCATACATAAAGCATTGAAAAATATCATCACCAAAAAAAAACTATCATAAGGAATAACAAAATTTAAAACAAACCATATATTTATATTTCTCCCCCTTTTTGTCATACATCAAAAAGGGTTAAAAAAAATTTAAGACAAAACAAAACAAACATATTAGAAACCAAAACAAAACAAACTAAGATATTTTAAGTATCAATCTTACATACATTCAATTCACCACAAATAAATGAAAATCTTGCATAATCTAAAGGTTTTGTGAAAATATCTGCAAGTTGAAAATCTGTGGAAACAAAATCAATATCTATGTCACCTTTTTCAAAGTGATCTCTAAGAAAATGATATCTAATGTCTATATGTTTGGTTTTACTATGTTGATTAGCATTTTTGGTCATGTGAATAGCACTAGTATTATCACAATAAATCTTAACATGATCAAAATGTAAATCAAAATCGAGAAGAGTATGTTTCATCCAGAGTACTTGTGCACAACAAGCTCCGGCTGCTACATACTCCGCCTCGGCGGTTGAAAGGGCTACACTATTTTGCTTCTTGGAAGACCAAGACACAAGACAATTGCCCAAGAATTGGCAAGTGCCACTTGTGCTCTTCCTATCTACCCTACAACCGGCATAGTCGGCATCCGAATAACTAGTCATGGTAAATTGGTTAGTTTTCGGATACCACAAACCTAAATCAATTGTGCCCTTAAGATACCTAATTATGCGTTTTACCGCTATTAAGTGTGATTCCTTAGGACATGATTGAAAACGTGCACATAAACATACGGAAAATATTATATCCGGCCTACTAGCCGTAAGATAGAGTAAACTACCAATCATGCTACGAAATAATTTGATGTCTACTTCCTTACCTTGTTCGTCCTTGTCAAGTTTCGTAGTGGTTGCCATGGGAGTCTTTGCTACTTTGGATCCTTCAAGCCCGAACCTCTTGATGAGTTCTTTGGTGTACTTGGCTTGGTTGATGAATGTCCCATCACTACGTTGCTTGATTTGAAGTCCAAGGAAGAAGTTGAGCTCCCCCATCATAGACATCTCAAATTCCTTTTTCATGCATGACTCAAAATTCTTGCAAAGTGAAACATTAGTAGATCCAAAAATAATGTCATCAACATAAATTTGAACTATGAGGATATCTTGATCTATATGTTTGGTAAATAATGTTTTATCAACTTTTCCTTTCTTAAAATCATTTGAAAGCAAAAATGAAGACAATCTTTCATACCAAGCCCTAGGGCTTGTTTTAAACCATATAGTGCTTTATCTAATTTATAAACATAATTAGGGTGTGTAGGATCAACAAACCCGGGGGGTTGTTCAACATACACCTCCTCATCAATATAACCATTAAGAAAAGCACTCTTTACATCCATTTGAAATAACTTAAAATCTTTAAATGAGGCATATGCTAAGGTCATCCGTATGGCTTCGAGCCGTGCTACGGGTGCAAAGGTTTCTTCAAAATCGATTCCCTCGATTTGAGTGTAACCTTGGGCAACTAACCTAGCCTTGTTTCTAACTACATTACCCGATTCATCCAACTTGTTCTTAAAGATCCATTTAGTGCCAATAGTTGGTCTATCTTGGGGCCTAGGAACAAGGTGCCAAACTTGGTTGCGCTCAAATTGATTGAGCTCCTCTTGCATTGCAAGCAACCAATATGAATCGGCCTCGGCCTCGAGGACATTTTTAGGTTCTATGTGTGAAGTAAAAGCAAAATTACCACAAAAATCTTGAATCTTAGAGCGAGTGGTTACCCCTTTTGATACTTCACCTATGACGAGGTCCTTGGGATGATGAGGATTGAATCTCCAATCCTTTGGTAGTGGTTGAGAGGGCTCCTCTTCATTTGCTTGATGTTCATTTCCTTGAGCCTCTTCCACTTTGGCTTCACTTCCATCATCATCCTTTGGCTTGTCTCCCATGGTAGAAGCATCCTCCAAGGTCACTTTCTCCAAACCTTCATCTAAAGCATCAATTTCTACACAATTCTTAACAAACTTGTTAGATTCCTCAAATTTAACATGAATAGATTCCTCAATAGTCAAAGTTAACCTATTGAAGACTCTATAAGCCTTACTAGTATTTGAGTAACCTACAAAAATAGCCTCATATGCTTTTGCATCAAATTTTCCCAAATTAATATTTGTATTTAAAACAAAACATTTGCAACCAAACACTTTGAAATAAGAAACATTAGGTTTTCTAGAAAAATACATCTCATAAGAAGTCTTAGTAGTATTTTTACATAGGAAAACACGATTTGCAATGTAACATGAAGTATGAACGGCCTCGGCCCACAAATAATGTGGTAGACCATATTCATTTAACATTGTCCTAGCCATCTCTTGTAAAGTACGATTTTTCCGCTCAACTACTCCATTTTGTTGTGGAGTTCTAGGACAAGAAAGTTCATGTTTTATTCCATGTTCCTCACAAAAGTGGTAAAGGGAAGGTTAATGAACTCACCTCCTCTATCACTTCTTATTTTAATTATTGAGGAGTCGTTTTCCTTTTCAACTCTTTTCTTAAAGGCTTGAAAATGTGAAAAGGTTTGACTTTTATGTTCAAGAAAATAAACCCAAGTAAAACGCGAAAAATCATCTACTAAAACATAAGCAAATCTACTCCCACTTAAACTTTTGGTTTGTGTAGGGCCAAATAAATCCATGTGGATTAGCTCCAATGGACGTGATGACATGATATCCTTAATTGATTTGAATGAGGACTTAGTTTGTTTCCCAAATTGACATGCGTCACAAACTCGGTCCTTTTCAAAGTTCAATGAAGGAATACCCTTCACCATTTCCTTAGAGTTAAGCCTAGAAATATGGTCAAATGAAACGTGGCCTAATCTCCTATGTCATAACCAAGAGTCGTCATCGAGGGCTTTTAAACATGTTATATTACAAGACATATTTAGCATATCAATCATATAAACATTGCTTTCACGAAAACCGGAAAATACACAAACATTGAAAGTTCTATCAATTACTTTACAAGCAACATTGTCAAAACTACATCAAAACCTTTATCACAAAGTTGACTAACACTCAAGAGATTATGCGTGAGGCCATCAACTAAAACCACATTTTCAATTAAAGGAGAGGTGCCAAGTTTTACATTACCAATACCGATGATTTTACCCTTGGCGTCATCTCCGAAGGTGACGGTGCCACCTTCATGATATCTTGATAGGGTCGCAAAGTTGTTGATGTCTCAAGTCATGTGCCTTGAGCAACCGCTATCAAGATACCATAAACCTCTACGTCTTTGGGCTTTGGAAAGTACCTACATCATTTAAAACAATTGTTGACTTTGGTACCCAAACTTTCTTGGGTCCTTGAAAGTTAGTGTTACGAACCCAAACATTATGATGTGATGCACTTAGTCTATCATAACAAAAATTAGCTAAGTGTCCTTTCCGTCCACAATGTGAACATGAGTACACTTTTCTATACATGAATGCATGGTGTGTATGTGAAGTGTGAGCATGCTTTGGGGTTTACCATGATGCATAGGTTATGTAGCATGTACATGAGCATGAGCATGAGCATGATGAATATTTTTCTTAGGAGCTTGTTTCTTAGGAAACATATTCTCCATCTTCTTCTTATCAAACTCACTACACTTTTTCAAAACAACATCTAATGAGTCTAATCTTTCCTTAAGCATGGCAATCTCATTAGAATCTACAAATGGGGTCTTTCCTTTACAAGCAATCTTATATTTTTCAAAATCATTTTAGTGGAAACTAAAGAAGAATGCAAGTCATTATTTTCTTTAGAAAGATTTAACACTTGAATATTCAAAGATTCATTATCCTTTTTCATTTTCAAGTACTTTTTCTTCATGAAGTCATAATTTTGAGAAAGTTCTATAAATGCTTCTCCTAGCTCATCCATGGATAAATTATCATCAAGAAGAGTTGAGGGGGTTACCTTGCTTGTGCTCTCATTTGCCATGAAGCACATATTGGCGGTGTCGATCTCCTCCTCGGATTCACTTTCGTCATCCCATGTTGCTTTCATAGCCTTCTTCTTGTATGGCTTCTTGGATGAAGATGGCTTCACTTGGTCCGGACACTTCGCTACAATGTGTCCCGGCTTTTGGCAATTAAAGCAAATGATCTTCCTTTCTTCCTTGCCTCCTTGCCATCTCCTCCTTCCATGGAACTTTGCCTTGTTGTACATCCTCCGGACATTTTTGACTATAAGTGAGAGCTCCTCGTCATCTTCTTCTTCGTCATCTTCGTCGGAGTAGGTAGCATGACTTTTGAAGGCAATGGTCTTCTTTTTGGAGGGTGCCATGTCCTCCCTTGCCTTCCTCTCCATCTCATGGGTTTTTAAATTCCCAATGAGTCCGATGAGCTCAATCTCATCTTTATCATTGAGTTCCTTCAATGTTGTAGCTTTCACTTCCCATGATGGAGGAAGAGCCCGGATGATCTTTCTCACCCTTTGGTCGTTGTTGATCTCTTCACCTAGAGAAGAAAGCCCATTAGTAATCTTAGTAAATTTAGTAACCATATCATCTATGGTTTCATGTTCTTGCATGCTAAAATTTTCATATTGGACCGAAGAAGGTCTATCTTGGCCCTCTTCACTTGTGATGTCCCCTCATGTGTTACTAGCAAATGGGTCCAAATCTCATAGGCGGATTTGCAATGGATGACTCTAGCTATGTCATCATCATTGAGGGCTTGTAGGAGTGCATAATGAGCCCTAGCATTGGCATCAAACTCCTTGGTCTCAATTTCGGACCAAGTAGATTCATCACCATCGGGGGTGCTAAATTGTTTAGTCACGGCCTTTGCAACTCGGCTACCTAGAGATTGCAAGAAAACGGTCATCTTAACCTTCCATATGGGAAAGTTAAGTCCATCAAACTTAGAGGGTGTCTTAATACCATCGGCCATGTTTACTATGTGGAAATGAATGAAATGATTAGCAATATGAGGATCTCTCTAAGGTTGTTAAGCCAAATCCTAGAGTCCAAGCTCTGATACCAATTGAAATACACCTAGAGGGGGGGTGAATAGGTGTAATTGCTAATCTAATGATCTTTTTAAACTTATGAAATGAGTGATGCAACAATCTCTCAAAAACACGACTAAGAGCCGAATACCCCTTGCGAGGTTCTGAACTCCTTCCTCCCAATTCCCCTTAAATGGGTTAGAGGTGCGCAATGCAACCGTGTTGTATTGAGGTGTGATTGATCAATGCCAAGTATGATGATGAAAATGAAAAGCTCACAATGTAACACAACAAGTATATCAACACAAGATTCCACAAGTAAAATAGCAAGTAAAGTAAACAAATAAGGATTGCACAAATAAAGGTTAGTTTTCAAGCAATAAATTGGAAATGATATAAAGCAAGAAAGTAAGCAAGAAGAACGCCAAGGCAATCGCAAACAAGATGATTTGTTTCGAGGTTCGAGCCCGTTGCTCTAGTCCCCGCCTTCACCTCCGTGAAGGGTTTCCACTATCCCCTTAGGATCCCGTACAAGTTAGGCCTCCAAAGACCTCAAGCCCGTAGCTTCACCTTACAAAGAAACTCCACCGAGGAGCTTGTCTCCACAAGAACAAGAATTACAAATAGTGATCTTTAACTAGACCACAACACTCTTTTACAAACACTCTCACTCTTTTACAACTTCACCTATAGAAAGAATATGAAATTTTTGGCTCTATGAAGTGTGGTGAGAAAAGCTTCAGTTGTAGAGTGATATTAGAGATCAAACAACAACTGAAAAACCAATTTTGAAAGAATGGAAATGAAGCTTTAAACTATTTTTCTCTTTCTCTTGAAAACTATGAAAACTTGTATTTTCTTGGTAAATAACTAAGGCCTATTCCCCACTATTTATAGGGAGAGAATAGGTTAAAACTCTGATTTTTCCAGCTAATTTGATCAGAAAAAGAGTCCCAACAACTCCTAAAAACTCTGTTAAAGAGAAAACCAAAAACAGATTTTCAGAAATTCCAAAAGAAGAAGAGCCGTTATGGCTGATGCAGGCCTACCGGTCGACTGCCGGTCGACCGGGTCCCTGCTGGCAAAAGAGCCGTTGGGGCTTCGGTCGACTGCCAGTCGACCGATCCAACAAAGGAAACACAGTTTCCTTCTATCGGTCGACCGACCCAGTCGACCGAAAAGATACAGAGAGCAAAACATCTCTTTTCCGGTCGACCGGTATGTAGGTCGGTCGACCGACAGACATGCACAGCCTGTGCATGTCTGGACACAGCAGCCGGTCGACTGCCGGTCGACCGGTCTGCCTGAAATAGATATTTTTTGGGCAGATTTTTGAGATAGAAAATTTTGTAAAAATTCTTTAAAAAAATCTGAAGCTAAGTGTTATGCAGAAAATAGTTTATATCATGTTTTAAACAAGTTTTTGAAGATATAAAGCTTTGAGTCCATGTATGTATAAACTAAGGCATAAACTTAGAACTAAACATTTTCAAAAACAAAGGAAACATACAAAACAAGTGTGTGTGCAAATCCTAGAGCCAAATTTCACATATTCTATCTTTAACAAAACTACACTTACAAACTTCTAGGTCTTCAAGACTTCAACAAGGGCAATCTTCACTTGATCTTCAATATTGCACTTTGAGCCCAATTTGACTTGTCTTGAGTCCAATGTACCTTCCTTTAGGGAAGAATTCATCTCTTTAATATATAAACCTGAAACACACTTAAACAACAATTTATATTAGTACAAATAACTAATATGTTTTGTAATCATCAAAATACACTAAACATGGGTTGATTTTAACCTTGGGCCAACAAATATATGTTTCATTGTTGATCAGGTATTTGGAGAGTTTCACACATACTGAGAGGAGTAACGGTAGGAGCCCGAAGTTCTCTTTGCTTGGCCATCTGATCTTTGGTATTGTTCCTGCCTTTCTTTTCTCTTATTGTGTGATAAATTATATGTTATATTGAAGTGGTCATCATGTCATCTTAGTTGATTTATATAAGTTGCTCGGGTTACTTTAGGCTTAGCGTGTATATGTTGGGTATTTTTCTTACATATAAACGTTGCCAACTCTCATCATATGTCGTTTTCGTGTATTTTGAAAAGCGGGGCATGAATAGAGAAAGCCTTAACTCCGTAATCGGAGTGAAGAATATCCTGATGGATGGACAATATAACTTGAAGATGGAATAGAAGTTGGGCACGCTGACTTCTATCCCGTGGCTGGTAGCTTTGACCACCTCATACAGCCCTAGCTTCTCCAGCTCGTTGCTAAATTGCTTCAAGATGTATATGGTTAAATTATTCCACCATTGTTTCTTAGTGGAGTGTACCCAACCCGGTGTCCTAAAATCTGTTGTCGGGTAATTACCTTCGGCTTTTTGAAACTAGTTGAGGAAGGTCCTCCCCATTACTGGATACTTCCCTGCTGGTACGTCCTTACTGACGAGGTCGAGATGCAGGCCAATCACAAGTCGAGGGGGCCCTGATCGGCTATAGACGTGTGAGGTCAGGATACCCACATATACCGAGTCTGTGTTACGGGTAACAGTCCATTCCATCATCCGTGTTGTTGTCACTGTCCTGAAGAATGAGAGCGGAAAGTGGCGTTTGCTCGCGAGGAGGTAGTACTTCTCCTCCCTAATTTTGAAAATCCATTGATCCTCTCGCACAAGCAACTGTTGATTTGTGCATGGAGCCGCATCCCCAAACATAAATGTTGGCTTTTGAAACATTGCCTGGTTGCTTCTTTCTAGCGCAGCAATAGATAGAATATTCCTGAGAGTATGCTGATCTCTGGCATGGATCAACGCATATTGCTCTGGCGCGCTCTCGTCACTAAAGGGAGAGGATTCCCATGAAAATGAAAATGGACATGACTGTCCATTCCCCGCACCGATCCAAAGAGGTTGTTCAATGGTCCAGTCGGATAGTGCACTGCAAAGTAAGAAAAAGCGAATATGTTAGTAATACAAAAAACTAAACATAAAAAGTTAGAGGCGTATCCTCTTCAAACAGAAGCTTTTAAGCTTCTATGTCTTAGCTGCGCCCAAGAGGCTGTTAAGGCCTAGCTTCGCTCAGGAAGCCAAGGCATAACCTCGCCTAGGAGACTAAAGCCTAACATCGCTCAGGCTGCTAAAGCCTAGCTCTACTCAAGAAGTTAAAGTTTAACTCAGCTCAGAAAGTTAAGGCATAGCCTCGCCTAGGTGGCTAAAGCCTAGCCTCACTCGGGCTGCTTGATGAATATCATTATCATCTATATTTTGTATCACTTTTATATCTCTTTTGTTATACATTTAATGTTGAATGGGTATATTTTCTTATGCTTATGCAAAAATTAGATTAATAGCACAAACTAGAGAAAAGAAATGAAAAAGTGATGAAAATAAAAGTGGCAGAAAGAAATTCACTAACATAGAGACCCAAGGATGAAACCAGAGTCCTATAGACATTACACATCATATGTAAGAAGATTCCAGAGCTTGAAGGTCAAAAGTCAAAGTCAAACAGTGAATTCGTCGTTAACTCGGTAGATTCTCTTTTGACTGGTGAACCAGAATTTAGAACAGAAATTAAAATCAGATTCAGATTGAATATATTTTAGTATTTTAATCATAACATTCGCTACAAAAATTTAATTCCAATAATTTAATATGCTATACAAAGAGAACTGAAAGGACTACACTTTAATGTTGACAACTATTTCCAGTTCGATCATTTTATGAGTTGTATTTAGCAATCAACACTAAATGGCTGCAATCCAATTTAGAATCAAACTCTGACACCGAATTGAAGTTGGATTTGGAATTCTCTTTGTATTCCTTACTAGAATGGGTCTCTAGGGTTTATAAACACAATAACAATCTCTTGTCAATAACAAAAATTTTAGAGTAGAGAATGTACGTTATCACATAAACAAAATTTGTATTAAGATTTTAAGATTTTAGGTTTTACTTCTTAAAGAAAGTTTTGGCTTTTTGGAGAATTCTTGTGCTTAATGTGAAGAAGAACGGTGAGAAGGCATCATCTAGAGATTTCAAAATTGGTGTTTCCAATTCTCCTTCTATTTTATTGTTTGATGAAGTTCATATTATTTACTATGTTTTGCATCTCTTTTAATATGAACTAATTCGCATATCTAGGGTTAGGTTAAACATTATGATGAAATAATCTTATTGCTTTATGCTAGTTTACGATATCTGTTCTTTAAGTTATATCTTTTGCATGTTAAATTTTTATTCTACATTATATTGTTAGTAATTAGTGTCCAACAATTATGTGAATGCTTAGAGTTGAGACCGACAAGAGATAACCTAATGTAGCATAATAGGAATAGAAACCACTTCCTACAGGCTGAGACCAAAAGGAGAAGCATATGTTATGTAATCTTAAAGAGAAAAATCATAGATTTTAATGTTGCTTTAGTTAGTAAATTTACTAAATCAATAGATTGTGAGTTCTAATTTAAAGTTAGATTTAATGATACTCGATGGAGATTATTAATTACAAACAGATTTTTTAATTGTTAACATGAGAAGTAGGACTACACTAGTACAAGCACAATTTTGTTTCTGATTGTATTTAGTCAATTACCATATCACTTATCTCATTCAAAAGCTAACTCTTTTATTTTTTTTCTTAGTTTACCTCTATATTTCATCTTAATTGCTTCTTCAAATAAAACTAGAAAAAAAAATCAGTTTGGTACTCAATAGACATCAATCACTGTGGGTTCGACACTCTACACCATCACTTTATTACTTGTAAATTATTAGTGCACTTGTCAAATCGCATATCAAGTTTTGGCGCCGTTGCCGGTGATTATTTGTTTTCTATTGATATCAATAATATTTTATACTGTTTTAATTTGAAATTTATCTTTATTTTTATTTTTATTTTATTTTTTTCTTTTATTTTAGGTCTATGGATTACAACAACTATCAATGGTTCTCGCAAAGATTTGAGCCTCAATATTTTCAGTCCGAAGAGAAGAAATCTAGATTAGAGGAAGCCATGAAAAGCTTCAATAGAACTTATGAACGGATTAGGCAAAAGACTCTTCATCACAAAGTTATCCCAAAACAAATTTCAAAAAGCAAGAAGAAGCAACTATCTTAAGCAACATCAAGAAATTATCAAAGAGGCCGAAACACATGCGGAGGAAGAATCGTGCACCGAGGAGGAGCCCGAGTGGTACCAAAATTATTTAAAGATGTTTTCCTCATATTTATCAGTACCACGACAGAAGAAACAACAACAAAGACCATAGAACAGGAAGATAAGGACATAATATCCTATTGGAAAAATTCATCAGCAGAATTCCAAGTCAGATGGTGAATCCGCCTCTGAATAGCTAATTTGCCATCCCCTGATGAGCCTGAGCCAGAGCCTCCTCCAGATCTCCCAGCAAGTATTGACGAACTTGAAGTTGAAAATGTTGTACTTAAAGTTAGAGTTTCCTTCGAAAGAAAGAATTTGACTTGAGTATTTACACTTTTGATGAGACATTGATTCATCAATCTTTTGAAGAAACTTTACTTGATGAATCTCCATGTTTAAATTATTTCAAGTATTGCTCTAATCACATTGGATGTGTCTCTTTACAGGTTGAAGATGCTTTACTGCATGATCATGAGATGATCTAATACAAGCAATTTTTTAAGAGGACCAATCCAAAGAAGCATAAATCGAAGTTAAAGAAGAGCAAAAGCAAGTTGGAGAGGATTAAAGCAAATTAACGAAGAGATTGAGCTCCTCCAAATCCCCTCTAAAGAGAACGCATTGAGAAAGTGGCTAGCGTTCTTGTGGGTGGAATCAATGAATCAAGGCAAGAAGAAAATTTATTGTAAATAGAAATACTAACTATTTTTCTTTTTCATTTTAGGATTTCTTTCTGTACCTCAGTCCTAGAATCAGTGCTATAATAGAAGCAGAGATATAAGATGAATCATCAAGATAGAGGATACCAAGACCATCAGAGAAGTATGGACAGCGGAATTACTGTCCAGATGGCTGATTCATCGTGAAAAAATGCACCCAAGTCCTGAAATTTTTTCTTGGTGATTTTTTTCCACTTTAATAATGTTTATGATTTTAAGTTTCTGAAAATTCTAAAGACATGGGTAGTTTCTTAAATATGAGTTTTTCATGACATTTAAAATATTTTAATTGATCTTTGGGGATGTGATATTTATTTCTTATTTGCATGTGTTACTGATTCATCTTGTTTTGCATGAGGACATGCCAAGTTTTAGGTATGGGGGAGGAGTCTAGGTTTTTTTTCTTTTTATTTTATTTTTTTCTTTTTCTTTTCTTTTTCTTTTAGTTTTAGGTTAGATTTTTTTTCTTTTTAGGATTTTACTAAAATTTTCTTTTCTTTTGATAACCAAAAAATTTAAGATTTCAGTAACATTATCTATTTTAAGGTATTTAGTAACCATATAGTTTGAATTGGATAGGGATATCAATTTGATTCTTTAATTCTTTGAGAATAGATGAAAAAATCTGAAAATTGATTGCCATTTTGAATTTGTCTATGTGATTATGCATCTTATCCGCACTTACACATTGGTTTAAGCTTGGGATGATGAGGATTACTTAATATTTTAAAATAAATATCGATATATATATATATATATATATATATATATATATATATATATATATATATATATATATATATATATATATATATATATATATATATATATATATATATATATATATATATATATATATATACATACACATATATAAAGTATAATGAACCTTAATTATTACTTAGTTAGATACTTTGGCCTCAAGAAGCCTAGGTATTTACGTGAAAAATAATTAGGTAAGTTAAAAAAAAGAGTTATATGTGTTAACAAGTCTAATAATCAATTATAATTAGGTATCTTGGCCTCAAGAAGACTTGATACTTACACGAAAGAGAATAGGATGAGTTATATGTATTAAAAAAAAAGAAGTGCTTAAAAGGCAACGAATTGGCAATACTTCAAAATTTCTATATTGTGAAAAAAAATTAAGTATGAAAAGTTTGAATCAAAGTCCTAAATAAAGATCTATCACATATTCACAAAGATGCATAGATCGGAAAACTTAGGAAAGATGGTGGGATATATTAGGATTTGAAATCTCTAGGAAGAGATGGTGGGATTTCTTGATAAGAGATTGAACTTAAAAATGATTACTTGTGAAAACTATTGATCTTCTTGACTAGTAATTCTTCTTGACTAAAAATATTTTTCTTTTTCTTTCTTCTTATTTTTGAAAATACACCTAGAGGGGGGTGAATAGGTGTATGGCTAACCTAATGACAAATGGTACGAAATTTAAAACTAAATTGCAACGCACTTAGTATAACCAAAGAGTGTAGCCGAATTCCGGTGAAGGGCTCTAGACTATGAAAACACCTAGAGTGGGGGTGAATAGGTGTAAATGCTAATCTAACAACTTTTTAAATAAGTTATGAATATATGATGCAACGATCGCCCAAAACAAGACTAGAAGCCGGATACCCGGTGAAGGGTTCTGAACTCCTTCCTCGTGATTCCTCTAGATAAGAGTTTGAGGTGCGTATTGCAATCTTGTTGTATGAGATTGATTGACAAGTTAGCAAGAAATGAATTAGAAGCAATAATGAAGTGCACACAAGATATATCACAAGAAATGAAAGCAAAAACACAAGCTAAAAATAAAGAGCAATAGAGAGCAAGAACAAAAGCAATTGCAAACACAAAGTATTTGTTTCGAGGTTCGAGCCACCGCTCTACTCCCCGCCTTCACCGCCGTGAAGAGTTTCCACTATCCACCGAGGAACTTTACAAGGTCTACCGAAGACCGGAGTACCGAACTCCACCAATACAATCCTCTACCGAAGAGGTATCTCAACAAGAAAGAACAAGTAACCAAGTGATCACCAAAAGAATCACAAACTTCTTACAAACTTTCTCTTTACAACTTCCTTATAGAATGGGAGGGAATTTTTGGCTCTAGAAGTGTAGTGAGAAAAACAAGCTCAGTTGTAAATGAAAATTGCTTGCAAACACAACTGAAAAACAGTAGCCAAGAAAGCACTAGAGAATTGAGAGCTTTTGAAACTTTTTCTTTCTTTTGAAAACTTGAAAACTAGGTGTATTTCTAATTTTTTTTGCAAGAGACCAATTCCTCTATTTATATGGAAGGGAAGGGATTAAAAACATGATTTAATTAAGTTTAATTGATCTAAAAATAGTCCCCAATTTTTCAGAATTTTTTGCCAACCAAAAAGCTATCAAACCAGAAAATCACCAAAGAGGAAAGAGCCGTTGGTCGCTGCAGACGGCTGTCGGTCGACCGGCCCGGTCGACCGGCCGTCCGATTGGCAACTAGCCGTTGGACTCAGTCGACCGACTCGGTCGACCGGCCAAAAACAGAGAGCAAGCTGCTTTTAGTCGGCCGACCGGTCGGTCGACCGATAGACGTGCACAAAACGTGCACGCCCTAGACACTAGGCGCGGTCGACCGGGTCGGTCAACCGGCCAAGCCTGGAATGGATCCGGTCGACCGGCCCGGTCGACCGCCAGACCTGAAACAGATTTGAATAAGGAAATTTTCTGGACTTGGGAAAATTTTTAAAATAATTTTGTAGGGATATATGGCTAAGTATCATGCTGTAAAGATAGATATACGTGATATAAATAAGATATAAAATTTTTAAAATTTGAATCATGTATAGAAATCAAGGCATGAACTAAAATCAAATACCAAAACTAGAAACTGTATTTTTGACAATGTGTGTGTGTTCTTGAGCCAATTTACCATAACCTCAAACTTTAACAAACTAAGTCTTACATAGGTTCTAGGTGACTACAAAGTCTTCAAGTGGGCTCCTCCATATGTGATCTTGAAAAACTTGTATCTTGAACTTGAAATGAACCGACTTGAGTCAAAACAACCTTCCTTTAGGGAAGAATACTCCATGAATCCTTAGAACCCTGAAACACACTTAAACAATAAACATGATTAGTACAAATAACTATATATGTTTTGTAATCATCAAAACTCAATAAAACGGGTGATTGTAACCTTGGGCCAACAGACTAACTCCTTTAATTTCCTCTAAATAAGAGTTGAGGTGCTATATGAAGCTCTCTTGGTTCAACACAAGTGAGGCACACAAACAATACCAAGCATATAAGATATGAACAATATGAATTAATGCAAGATATAAAAGAGAGAGTTAAGAGATAGTGGATGAAACACAAACACCAAGATATGTTTCGAGTGCTCTATGTCCCTGTCTTCACACAGAAGGATTTTCACTAAAACGTCCACACAGGACTTCCCACACAAGGAACCTCCACTGAGGATTTGGGTAATACAAACTTGGAATACACAACTCCTCTCTCAAACAACAATAACTTCTACACAAGAGGCTAAGGCACAACAACAATCACCTCTCACTAGAGGGATAAGGCACTAAGCCAAACTACACAATCATCTCTACACTTAGAAGGATATCAACAAATCTAAACACAACCTCCACAATCACCTCTACACAAGAGGGATACCCACAAACTCAAAGCAAAGAGATTTACAACACTTGGCTGTCTTAATAACCACAAACCAATTTTCTCACCAAAAATAAGATACTAATAGATAGGATAGATAGATAGCTTAAGTGTGAGAAAATAAAGTGTTTGGAATGAAATAACAAAGAAAACTCTTGGGAAAAATACCAGATAGATATTGAAATAAAGATCCAAAAACCAATCTCCTAAAGACTCTCTTTTCTTTGAATTTTCCAACACATTAAGACAAATAAAAATAAATCTTTTTAACCCAAAACTCTTTTAAAAACTTGCGGTTAAACACTTGTAAAGATGGGAAAAATTGTTCTCTAAAAACTTATTGAAAATAACTCAAGAGAAGATATATATATAGCCTCTCCAAAATCTACCTGTTGGCAGCCTGGAAAGGGCAGGATGCCCTCCGGTCGACCGCCTAGTAGACCGGCACAACGGTCATATTTATGACCGTTGTGCCTTCGGTCGACCGCCCGGTCGATCGGACATAGCCATCGGTCGACCGCCCGGTCGGCCGGCCCTCACCCGAGAGTGGGGTGCTTTCAGTCAGTCGACGCGCGGTCGACCGGCTGAGTTGGCTGGCCATGTGCACGTCCTCGTGCACATCGGTCGACCGGTCCGGTTGACCGACCACTGGTCCGGTCGACCGGTCCGGTCGACCGCCAGTTGATCAGGCTGAGACTTTTTGGTATTGAACACTTATCTTTTTAACTTTCATAAAATCTCATAAAATCACATAAATTCCACAAAAATAAGTTCTTTTAAGATCTTTGAATAACAAATATGTGTGACAAAAATTTAACACATATTATAAACAATTTGAACCATTTTTGTGATATTGAAATTTGACTTAAACACAAAATCTGTATTATCTATAATCTGGATTTTTGAAATGAAAAACCGTTTTCTCCAAAACTCATATGGATACAAAAATAAGATATTGAAACAAATTTGAAACATATTGTATATGGATAGAATCCAATATACATATAAGATATATATCTATGTTTTCGACATGAAATCCAAAACTGGTTAAACCAAAAATCAAAACCAATAAACTTGTGTGTATGTGAACTTGAGCATATCAATACTATCTAATATTTACACAAAATCTAAACAACACAAACTGAAGTCTTCCTGTCTTCAAGTCGACTCGATCCAAACACGATCCAATGAGCTTGATTCCAACAGAGTGTTAGATGCGATCTTGACGCGCGAGCTCTTGAATCTACATGTGTTAGCTCCAAAACTCCTTTGTTGAAGCCAAACACATACTAATATCTTGGTCAATCACTGAAACTATTTAAACATAAGATTATTAGTAAACTATAACAACATGAGTTAATCATCATCAAAACTAGAGTGATGGGCCTCTGGGCCAACAATCTCCCCCTTTTTGATTATGACAAAACTCATGGAGTTATATATGCATGGATTAAAGTTAAGCTTCATAGAAGCTCCCCCTTAACTCATGCATAGCAATAAACATAAAGATATTAAATGAAATGATAAACCAAACAACACATATATGCATAAATGAGGAATTAAACATAAATAAACTCTCCAAATACTTCTCCCCTTTTTGCATAAATACTTCTCCCCATTTTTACATAAACAAAAACATATATGCATTAAACAAAAAAATAAACATGCATATATAAACTCTCAAAATCCTTCTCCCCTTTTTTGTCAATACATCAACAAAGGGGCGAAAACCAATCAAACAATAAAGATATATGCGATATACATTCATGAAGAGGAGAGACGTAAAGTTAACTCCCCCTGCATACATGAATTACATGAAAAAGAGATGACTAAACCCTAATCACATAACGCATAATATATAATACATAAAATGATATGTGAAGCTCCCTCTACACACGTGTAAGACATAGAGAGGAGCGGTCAAGCTCCTCAATGAGATACACTTAACATGAATCTGTATATAGAGAAGATGTTAAGCTTTCCTTGCATATAAGTAATACATATCAAAACTTTATGAAATCTCTTTAAAACAATTTATGATACCAATTGAAACTATATCAATTTATGATAAAGGTATATATCAAAACATTTTGATACCAATTTATGATACCAATTGAAAATAAACAAAATTTTTAATATACCAAAAGATACTAATTGAAAATATCTTGTAAATTTTTGATACCAATAGAAAATAAAATATTGTACGTTTTTTATACCAATTGAAAGTATAAGCCAATTGAAACTACAAACCAATTTTTTGAAAATACAAATCATTTTGCAGTAAAGATACCAACTCGAGAATAATAGCAATTAAAATTATTGATGCCAATGTTGAAAATGTTAGCATATACCAAAATAAAGCATTTTTTATCATTACCAATTGAAAATAAAACCGATTGAAAGATAAAACACGAATTTTCTCTCTTTATGAAATACTAATAAAAATAATGTATAAGCTTGTATAAGATACCAATTGAAAAGTAATTGACATTAAGGACTAAATCAAGCTTAGCATAACCATAATTTGTGCTTTTAAGATGTAAAGATATTGTAAGCACAATCAAATTATATATGTATGAAATTGAAAATACCAATCGAAATTGATACTATTTGAAGTTTGAAGCATACATATATAGAAAACACAAATATGAGTATACAAATATAAAAATATCAATTATGATACCAATTGAAAATATAATGAGAATCAAGTGTATAACTCATACCTACCACCCTATTCATGCACATGTTTAAATAAATTTTCAATTAGGCACACAAGGCATGATCACCCATCCAGCCGCCCTTGAAAGGAAGGGGTTTTCAAAAATGTGAATTTGAAAATAATTTTAACATAATTGAAAACTCTTCTAAAATGAAGAAATGCGCAACTAATTTTATGATAATCTTGAAAACTAGTATAAAGTCCTTCAAGTAAGGAATAAATTAAGAATATATCCATGAATACAAGAAAATCACTCAACAATTGACACTCAAAGTCTATAAAACACATATAAGACTCATGAAAACAAAGTCATGAGAAAACATCAAGTAATGTGAGTGTACAAGAATCATGTGAAAAGCATAATCTTGGAAATAAGGCATTTAAGCTCAAATAAAATTCCTTTATAAACATGAAAATCATCAAAATTAAATAGGCTTCAAGGTATATGTATGTTTTATCTAAACTAGAAGTATACATACATATCCCAAATGCAAATGAGTCCATAATGAAATTTGCATAAAAAGCAAGTGACTCAAGGATAGACATGTATATTCAATAGTTTTAACAAAATTATCATATACATGAAGCTAAACACATTATCATGAAACATGTCCAAAATAGAGAATACAAGTCAAAATGAACGAATTATCAAACTAGGCTATACTAGTACATCTAATGGGTACAAGTGAGCAATTAAGCACCAACATACAAAAATTAAATGTGGCTCATTAGTTGTACAAGCATATACACAAGTTTTAATGAAAACTACAACTAAACATGTAATCAAAATCATGAAGTGCAAAATCATAAATAAAAACCAATATGATCATTATGTAAATGTACATGTCTTAGAGTTATGATGTATTCAATAGTTAAACTATAGTGAGAACACAAAATATGGATCCATATGAACATGGGTGTATCCCAATTACTATACATGTATGTCATAAGTCTAATTATCATGGCGTTTAACATAATGAGCATTAAAACATGAGATGCTAAAAATCAATAATCTAAAAGCATGTAAATAAATAAGGAGTTAGAGATAGTTATCAAAACTATTAGGGCTAATCTCTATATCTCTATATCTCCAAACCATGGTGGTCCTCCCACCAAACTTTCCTTGAAAGTGATGCATCCAAAATTTGTCACCATTTAACTCGAAACGCATCCACCATCAAGGCACCAATACTCTCAGGTAAGTGAGAGCCCACACCTACATCAAATACAATAGGAGTAGATTTTGGTACCCATATCTTATTGGGTCCATGGGGGTTAGCACCTTTCCTAACCTAAACAAATTTATTTGCAAAATTTGTATTATGTATCCTATCATAACAAAACTTTGCAAGGTGGCCCTTACGTCCACATGTGTACATGTGTACACATGAGCATACCTAGTGTCATGTATGTGAACATGAGAAGCATGTGTATGCCATGTATGGTGTGCGTGCATAGGGGGAGCATGTTTCTTGTGAAACATGGATTCCAACCGTGTGTGGTTCATGACACATTGGCTTAAAGTGGAGCCCAAACAATCAACACTTTTCTTCAATACACAAGTATCAATTTTAATACTTAAAGATAAAGTGGAGCATGCAATTTAAACACTAGATGGTGAAGCAATATAGCATGGTAAACATGTGAATCTAAATTATTTTTCAAAGTTTTATTATCCTTTGAAACCAAATCCAATTCTTTTGAAATAGAAGCAATTTTATTTTTCAAAGAATTAATTTCTTTTAAAACAAAATCAAGTTTTGAAGACAAAATATCATTTTTCTTCAAAACATCATTACAATCATTTCTTCTCTTAAAATTTTGTTTTCATTAAGAGCAAGTTCAAGTTGGGATTTCAATGAGTCCCTTTCATTAGAAATCTCATCCCTTTCTTTCAAAGCCAAATTAAGTTTTGAAAATAAATCCTTATTTTCTTCTTTTATTATAAGACCTTTTTTTCAAAACTTTATTTTTTTAAGCAAGTTTTCATACACAATGGAAAGCTCTTCATTTAAAGCATCAGCATCCAACTATCATAACTTAAAGAACTAGCACTATCATCTAGATGGGTGTCCGAGATTACCTCAAGGGAGTCATTCCTTTGGACCATGTAGTAAGGTTGGTCGGACTCATCTCCACTAGATTTCTCCTCCACATATTTTGTCGGTTGTAGCTTGGAAGAGGTCAAAGTATTCCACATTGCAAAAGTGGAATCACAATGAGAAATAATAGATAAATGTTCTTTTCTTAGAGTGCATCTAAGTGGCTCTAGGGCTTGTGCATTGGCCTCTATATGCATGTTATTACCAAGATAGGATTTTTTAGTAGTAGCAAGGTAAACATGCATTCCTAAGGTCTTAAGGTACATACTCATCTTAAGCTTCCATACATCGATGTTAAAAATATCAAACATAGGAGGGGTCATGAAATTCATGAGTGTATAAACTATATGTGGGCAAATGCAAATGTAGATTAGCTAACCAAGATCTCACTCCTAGGTGGTTAAACCTAATATCAGGAACGTAGGCTCTGATACCAATTGAAAATACACCTAGAGGGGGGTGAATAGGTGTATGGCTAATCTAATGACAAATAATGTGAAATTTAAAACTAAATTACAACACACTTAGTGTAACCAAAGAGTGTAGCCGAATGCTCGGTGAAGGGCTCTAAACTAACTCCTCTAGATTCCTCTAAATAAGAGTTAAGGTGCTATATGAAGCTCTCTTGGTTCAACACAAGTGAGGCACACAAATAATACCAAGCATATAAGATATGAACAATATGAATTAATGCAAGATATAAAAGAGAGAGAGTTAAGAGATAGTAGATCAAACGCAAACACCAAGATATGTTTCGAGGTTCGAGCCACAGCTCTACGTTCCCACCTTCACACAGAAGAATTTCCACTAAAGCGTCCATACATGACTTCCCACACAGGGAACTCCACTGAGGATTTGGGTAATACAAACTTAGAATACACAACTCCTCTTTCAAGCAATAACAATCTCTACAAAAGAGGCTACGGCACAACAACAATCACCTCTCACTAGAGAGATAAGGCACTAAGCTAAACTACATCACAATCACCTCTACACTTAGAGGGATATCAACAAATCTAAAAACAACCTTCACAATTACCTCTACACAAGAGGGATACCCACAAACTCAAAGCAAAGAGATTTACAATACTTGGTGGTCTCAATAACCACAAACCAATTTTCTCACTAAAAATAAGATCCTAATGGATAGGATAGATAGATAGCTCAAGTGTGAGAAAACAAGTGTTTAGAATGAAAATAACAAAGACAACTCTTGGGAAAAATACTAGATAGATATTGAATAAAGATCCAAAAACAATTTCCTAAAGACTCTCTTTTCTTTGAATTTTTTAACACTTTAAAACAAATAAAAATAAATCTTTTAAACCCAAAAACTTTTTTAAAAACTTGCTGTTAAACACTTGTAAAGATGAAAAAAATTGCTCTCTAAAAACTTGTTGAAAATAACTCAAGAGAGGCATATATATAGCCTTTCCAAAATCTACCCGTTGGCGGTCTGGAAAGGGCAGAAATGCCCCTCCAGTCACCGCCCAGTCGACCGGACATAGCCATCGGTCGACCGCCAGGTCGACCGGCCCCCATCCGAGAGTGGGATGCTTTCAGTCGGTCGACCGCGCGGTCGACCGGCCGAGTTGGCTGGCCATGTGTACATCCTCATGCACATCGGTCAACTGCTCCGGTCGACCGACTACTGGTCGGGTCGACCGCTCTTGTCGACCGCCAGTTGATCTGGCTGGGACTTTTTGGTATTGAAAACTTGTCTTTTTTAACTTCCATAAAATCTCATAAAATCACATAAATTTCACAAAAATCAGTTCTTTTAAGATCTTTGAATAACAAATATGCGTGACAAAAATTCAATACATATTACTAACAATTTGAACCATTTTTGTGATGTTAAAATTGGCTTAAACACAAAATCTGTATTTTCCATAACTTGGATTTTTGAAATGAAAAACCTTTTTCTCCAAAACTCATATGGATACAAAAATAAGATATTGAAAAAAATTTGAAGCATATGTATAGAATTCAATACACATAGAAGATATATATCTATATTTTTGATATGAAATCCAAAACTGGTTAAATCGAAAATCAAAACCAATAAACTTGTGTGTGTATGTGAACTTAAGCATATCAATACTATCTAATCTTTACACAAGATCTAAACAACACAAACAAAAGTCTTCTTATCTTCAAGTCGACTCGATCTAAACACGATCTAACGAGCTTGACTCCAACCGAGTGCCACATGCGATCTTTACGCGCGAACTCTTGAATCTGCATATATTAGCTCCAGAACTCCTTTGTTGAAGCCAAACACCTACTAATATCTTGATCAATCACTGAAACTATTTAAACACAAGATTATTAGTAAACTATAACTACATGAGTTAATCATCATCAAAACTAGAGTGATGGGCCTCTGTGCCAACAATTTAAAACTTGGTCTTTTTACCTTCAATAAAATCCTATAAATTCTCATAAATTCTACAAAAATAAGTTTATTGATATACTTTGATATACAAACATGTTTGATTAAAAATCAAAACATATTATAAATATTTTGAACTATTTTTTTAATATAGAAATTTTGGCTATAAACAAAAACCGTATTTTTCAAAAACAATCTCCAAATTAAAAACGATTTTTCCAAAACTTCTCCAAATACAAAAATAAGATATTTTAAGCATTTTTGAAGCTTAGTGTGTATGGATATGATCCACTATACATATGAGAAGAAATATCTATATTTTGACATTAAGCTCTAAAATAAGTTTTGATAAAACACACGTATATTTTGAATCTTAAAAATCAAAATAGTATTTTCTAGAATACATATAAATTTTGTGTATGTGTGTGTGTATGAACTTGAGAAATCCACCAACTAATCTATCATTTACATTTTATCTAAAAACAAAATCTTGACACTTACAAAACTCGACATAAGTCTTCCGAAAATCTTCTCTTGAAAATCTTCTTCTCCTTCTTGACTTGGTTCAAATCTTGATCCAATGAGCTTGACTCCTCTTGAGTACTTGATGCAATCTTAATGCGCGAACTTTTGGATCTACATGTGTTAGCTCTAAAATTCCTTTGTTGAAGCCAAGCACCTACTAATATCTTGGTCAATCACTGAAACTATTTAAACACAAGATTATTAGTAAACTATAACTACATGAGTTAATCATCATCAAAACTAGAGTGATGGGCCTCTGGGCCAACAATTTTATCTTTCTTTATTTTGTTAGTTATCCTTATTTTTATTTATCCTTATTTCCTAACCTTATCTTTATTTATTTCACCGAATTTATGGGTATATTCACTACATACCCTCACCAGAAAATACTCGTCCACTAGGGGTAACCTAAGGGTTTAACGGCTTGTTGCACGAGCTAAGTGTAACCGTGATTCCTACGAAAGTGAGTTAGATTTTTATTTTTTTAGAATTTTTAGTTTTTTCTTTTTAGATTAGGGTTTTCCTCGAGGACTAGCAAAAGTTAGGTATGATGGTGTAATGAATGTCATTATCATCTATATTTTGTACCACTTTTATATCTCTTTTGTTGCACATTTAATACTGCATGGGTATATTTTCTTATATTTATGCAAAATTAGGTCTAGAGCTCAAATTAGAGAAAAGAGATGAAAAAACAATAATAAGAGTAGCAAAAATGAATTCACTGATACAAAGATCCAAGGATGAAACTAGAGAGCCCTATAGACATTACACATCAGATATAAGTAAATTCCAGAGTTTGAAGATCCAAAATCAAAGTCAAGCATCGAATTCACCGTTGACTTGACGGATTTGCCGTTGACTGGTTCACCAGAGTTCAGAACAGAAATCAGAATAGATTCAGATTGAATAATTTTTAGTATTTTGATTGTAACTTTCGCTACAAGAATCCAATCTCAATGATTCAAGATGCTATGAAAAGAGGACTGAAAGGGTTACAACTTTGATGTTGATAACTATTTTCAGTTCAATCATTTGAAGAGTCATATTCAGAAATCAATGTCAGCTATCTGCAATCCAATCAGAATCAAACTCCAATACCGAGTTGAAGTTGAATTTGGAATTCTCTTTGTATACCTTACTAGAATAGGTCTCTAGGGTCTATATATACAGTAGCAATCTCTTGTAAATAATAAGTTTTAGAATAGAGAATATACATCATCATAGAAATAAATTTTGTATTAAGTTTTTAGGTTTTACTTCTTAAATAAAATTTTAGATTTTTAGAGAATTCTTGTGCTCATTGTGAAGAACTATGAGGAGGCATCATCTAAGATTTTTGAAATTGGTGTTTTCTAATCTATTTCTCCTTCTATTTATTGTTTGATGAAGTTCATATTATTTGTCATGTTTTGCATCTCTTCTAATATGAACTAATTCTCTATAACTAGGGTATTAATGTAGGTTAAATATTATGATAAAATAATCTTGCTGCTTTGTACTAGTTTACTAAATCTATCTTTAAGTTATATCTTTTACATATTAAGATTTTATTCTCGATTATATTGTTAGTAGTTGTGGCTAACAATTATATGAATGACTAGGCTTGAGACCGACAAAAGAGAACCTAATGTAGCATCACAGGAATAGAAACTACTTACTACAGGCTGAGATCAAAAGGATAAGAATAAGTTGTGCAATCTTAATGTCACGCCCCGCTTCCCAAAATGCGCTAAAGCGGAGACGAGAGTCGGTGACGCATATACGCAAGGAAAATACCTCACGTATACGCGTTAAGCCTTAAGTAACCGAACAAGTTATAAAATCTATCATGATAAATCAATATCACTGCAATATGACATATAAATATCTAACACAATGATAGCAGATGAATAAAGGAAAGAAATGACAACTGGATGCGATAAAGATAGAATCAGAAAATAACATGAATAAAAGAGTAAGAATATCTATAATCAAGAAAAGAGAGATTCCCGCTTCTCGTAACGCGTACGATCATGAACTCCTGAATAATATAAGGTGTCCAAAAATCCTGGACATGCGAATCCAAAGTCGTCAGAAGCGATTGACTTAATGAGTATGTGTGTAAAGGAAAAGGTGTTTGTGCATAACAATGCCAACAATAACAACATGATAACTGAAATGAAACAAAAAGAATAATCAATGTTAAGATCAAAGCTATGAATGATATATAACTGGTATCCTCACCAATAATGTCAAGATGCGTAACCTAACATATGTCACTAGTCTGCTATGCAATCCGGTCATGTGTACAATCATATGTCGATCATAGTTATATATACGTACAGTCGAGTGATCATGGTCAGTCACAATATATTAACAGTTTATCGTTATTAATATGTTAGCGAACACCAATTGCCACATGTAACAGACGCATCTCATACTACGCCTCCCACACAAGCCAATCGAGGTCCTCAGTTATTGAAACTGATCGGTTGGAGACATTGTCTGTGTTTTAGGTGGGTCTCGTGCATACCCGGGACCATGGCCCAGACTCTTGGCGCTGAACCAGGACCTACCGCAAGATAGTTAGGAACATGTATAACAGGTCAGGTACATGTATAACATGTATAACAGAACAGGAACAGGACGGGGTGTCAGTTACCCCACGGGAACCCTGCAGTGGAACCCTCTTTCGGCTGCGCAACCTATATCCTAGGTCCACCCAAAATACAGATGATGTCTCCTCCATCAATTTTTCTAATCCCAATGTAAGTTGTTTAATGTCATGTTATTAGTTAATCAATATTATTTAATGTGCATGTTACTTAGATCACTAGGATAACTCGGTGATAGTCCCGGTAACAACGTCAATATGTGTAATCAGGACGACGTATAACAGGACATATAATGCAGTGAACAGGACACCGGTATAACAGGATATGTAACAAGTATAACATGAGGTGTTGTTCGTGTAACAATATTTTTCCAGTAGTTAAGTAACATGGACAATAGTATCAGGTAGATATCATGTATAATCAATCAAGTTTCCTAGGCAAATCATGATATTCAGGGTGAGTAATGACCTGCTGTCATGAATAGAATAATCTGGCAAAGTATATAATCAACTCAGGTCCTCAAAGTCATTGACATATTCATCCTCAAAGTCACTGATATATCCGAATCTCAATAACTGAAATAACTAAAAGTTCTGATACATCTCATCAAATCTCCACACTCCAGTCCGATCAAGATCATCACATACTCTCATTCTATCCAATCAATCACAAGATCCCAAAACTCAAGTAACATAACAAGTATCTGTATCTCTAGAATCCACCAGGTCAGGTCAACCTAATCAACGTCTATTCCACAACCCCAAGTCAACTCCAATCCAATTAAATCTACTTGAAAAGTCCAAGATTTCATTTATTATAAAAATCTCCTATTTTTTCAATTATCGACATCCAAATCAATCAAGATCATAACTAAGAAGTGTAATATTCTCGATCAACGTGAAATCTAGATTACCCATATATCTAGTAATTAATATCAATAAGATCATCGATACATTAGTCAAACTCATCAATGTGAGAATCCAGAAATAATAGTTCTAAACAGTCCAAAAGTCAGTCCCATCGCATACATCAGCGTCTAGGGTAACATATTCACACATATCCATGTATCGGTAAAACAGTCTGTCAATAAAGCAGAATCATGTCTAACACATACTCAATATCCAAAAGAATTCAAGTCGGAATAGTCACTAACAATTTATCCGATAAATACCATACATAAAATATGAATTTCTAATCCTCAATCATCAATCAATCAGCCTCAAGATCAATATACTTATCCTAAGATTATCACAACTAGTTCGGTAACAAGATCAAGTCTGGTCTAAGGTCTTCTGATACTAGGCCTAAGCCAACACTGATAAACTACCAACACATGAAATGATGCTGATATAAGCTCATTTCAAATAGGTTAATTAAGGTGAACAATCATTGACATCTCATGAAGTAATACAAATAATTAAACTGATAAAATATAACAGAAAATCACATGAAATGATAAGGGTAACATATAAACGTATATTGACAACAGTAAATAAAGAAATATACAGGAACAAACACTCACAATAAAATTAAATAATACTAAAATACTCAATGAGAAGACAAAGAACACTCACATGAAATGACGCTGTTTTGGAACCGAATCGCTGTCTGGTCTTCATTGCACGAACCGTACTGATCTACGGATCATCCCATGGGCCGGCCATCGAATCGAATGTGCATCAGGTTCAGAATGGATACAAATCCGAATCTCCTGTTACCGAGTTTGGATCGTACGAACGAGTCTGAAACACTGTAACACGCAACCGAATATACAAATAAATATAAATATACACTTAACACACTCCTGAGCACACCGACACATACATATACTCCCACACACATACATATACAAGTATACATATACATACGCCTATATACATATATAAATAGATAAACACAAATGCAGGCACATTGAAAAAAGGCACTCACGCACACATACATCACACTATAACACATGCACCCATTTACATGCATTGACATTAATATTGAAACACCTACACACATTTAACACACTTCCCCATTATTACAAGTTTACCCTTATACATATTAATGCACTAACCTCGGGGCGATTTGTGGTGCACCGACGGAGGCTCTGGCGGAGGCGTCAGGAGCCGCGGGGGATATCGATAGATAGAGGGTCTCGTCGTGAAGGGTGTGGGTGCGTTCACGCTCGCTGACGGCGATCAACGACGACATACGGAGAGACAGAAGATGGCTCGGAGTAAGATGTCTCCCACACATGCAATGAAAATGCACACGCCTATAACACATAAACATTAACATCCACCTTCACAAACACCTTCTCACGCAACCAACATCACCTGCATGCATGAATACTCACGCACCCATCTAAAAACATGTAAAACACTAAAATGAAAAAGAGAGAAAGACCAAGAATCTGAGGGAGAGGGAGGGAAGTACTCACGGCCGTGGCTCGTGCACGCGGGGATTTAGCCAATGGGCTATTATTGTGATGTTGTGTAGGCTCGGGTGGGGATGCGGCAGCATGGGAGAAGAAGGGGGTTTGCGCCTTGGTGATGTAGCCGAGGGCTTTGCTAGACTTGGGGGCTGCACTCGGCCTTGCTTCGAGGGTGGAGTGGCCGTGAGTGGAAGCCGTGGTAGTCCGGTGAAGATCGAAGAGGAGGCTGGCGATGGTATTGGCGGCTATGATGTTGAAGAGGAGGAAAAGATTAGGTTTAGGGTTTGTAATTGGGTTTAAATAGGAGATTAGTATAGGGTTAGTGGGTAATCGGTTTTGGGTTGATAGGGTTTGTGTAAATGCTAATGGGTTATGAGATAATAGGATTAATAGGTATGGTTTAGGATAACGGGTAAGAGTCAAGAATCAAAGGGAGTAGGAAATGATACTACTACTAATAACAAACATAATAGTAATAATAAAATAAAATAATAACAATAAGAATAATAACAACATTATTAATAATAATAGTGTTGGCCCAAAGGCCCATCACTCTAGTTTTGATGATGATCAACTCATGTAGTTATGTTTACTAATGATCTTGTGGTTAATTAGTGACAGATTTGTTATCAAGATCTTAGTAGGTGTGGAGCATCAACAAAGGATTTAAAGTCAAGTTTTGGAGCTAGCACCGGTTGATTCAAGAGCTTGTGCATCAAGATCACATCAAGTACTCAAGAGGAGTCTAGCTCTATAGATCGAGCTTGGACCAAGTCAAGAAGATGAGAAGCCTTCAAGTGAAGACTTCAAGAAGATGAAGACTTGTGTCTAGGTATAAGATTTTTGTTTTAGTTAAAATGTAAAGGATAGAATAGTTGGTGGATTGCTCAAGTACATATCACACACACACTCTTGATTTTATTGTCTTTTCATAAAAGAATTTTCAGTTTAGAAAAGACTTTCATTTTGGAAAAATACTATTTTGATTTTTGGTATTCCTTATGTATATGATTTAACCAAAATCATTTTTAGAGCTTAATGTCAAAAACATAGATATTTCATCATGATTGTGTAGTGGATCATATCCATACACTCTATGCTTTAATAAGTTCAAAATATCTTGTTTTTGTATTTGGTAAAGTTTTGGAAAAACAAAGTTTTAGAAAATACAAGATTATCTCTAACAATTTTTCTCCCAAGTGCTGACCCAGAACTGGCTGACAGGCCAGATCGGTAGACCGGGCGGTAGACCGACGTGCACAGAGCCGTGCACGTCTGGCAGTTCAGTGGGCGGGTCGACCGGCGAGTCGACCGGGACTGAGAGCGGGTCGACCGGCGGGTCGACCGGAACTGAGAGCAGTGCTCTCTGTTCTTTTGGGTCGACTGGCAGGCTCCAACGGTCAGATTTTTGACCGTTGGCGGTCGACCGGCAGGTCGACAGACCCCAACGGCTAGTTTTTCCTAGCCTATAAATTGGGGGTTTGGTCATTATTTTGAGCTAAGATTTTTGGAGACTTTTAGAGCCAGTTTTTCCTACTCTTTTCAGAGGTTTTTCTCCACAAAATTTAGAGCCAATACTTCCAATTAAAAGGAGAGTTTTTATCAAGAGTGTAAAAGTGATTTCTTTGAGTTTTCCTCCACCACTCTCATCCTTGTTTTTTCTCACACAAACACTTGAGCTATCCATTGCTATTCATCTTATAGGAGTGTTGTAGTGAGAGTTTTTATTGGTGATCAAAGTGTTTAGATCACCAAGAGATCATTTCTTGTACTTTGAGGAGGCGGACGTGTGTGTCCGCGTTGTTTCGAGTTCGGGTGCGAACTCCGTGTTTGAGGTGCGGCCTCGGCAAGCTTGTAGGGCTTGCGTGTGTACGGGACTAGGGAGTCCGAGAGCTTGTAAGTGTTGCGGCACCGAGGAGAGATCCATTGGGATCTTGCATAGTGGAAATCCTTCATGTGTTGAAGGCGGGGATGTAGAGTAAGTGTGCTCGAACCTCGAAACAAACCCTTTGTGTTTGCGATTGCTCTCTCTCTCTCTCTCTCTCTCTCTCTCTCTCTCTGTCTCTTATTATATCTTACATGCTTACTTTGTACTTATCTTTATATGCTTGATATTCATATTGTGTGCATAATTGATATACTTGATTGGGATTGTTGCTAACACTTGTATTCAACCAGGAGAGCCAACGCGGCACCTCAACCCATCAAGGGGAATCTAGAGGAGTTAGTCCAGAGCCCTTCACGGGGAATTCGGCTACACTCTTGTGTTACACATAGTGTTTAGCGTAAAAAGATTAATTTGGTCATAATTATTTTTAGCTTCCACATCATTTGGCATTAAGTGACCATTAGATTAGCCTTCACCTATTCACCCCCCTCTAGGTGAACCTACAATGGTATCAGAACTTGGTACTCTGATTTGAGTCTAACAACCTAGAGTTAAAGATCCTCATTTTTAGGCTAATCACATATTTTGTACACACACCATGGACTTCATGTCACCACCCATGTTTGACATTCTTAACATCCATATATGGAAGGTGAAGATGTCCTTGTACCTCAAAGCCCTAGGTTATCATGTTTATCTTGCCATCACTAATAATGATTATTATTTATATGGTAAGAATATTGAGGCTAATGCAAAAGCCCTTAATGCTTTAAAGTCTACCCTAGATGATGTTTATTTATCTAGAGTTTCTAACTTTGATTCGACTTTTATAGTATGGAATACCCTCATCTCCCTTGGCGAAAAAAGATCAATACTATGCGGGGAGCGATTCGGATATTGGAAGTAACACCTCCAACTTGTGCTACATGGTCCAAGGGGATAACCCCCTTGAGGTAACTACCGAATCCGAGGATGAAAATGATAACATGTCAAATGATGAGCTCACTTCACTTTGTCAATTATTGCATGAAAATTATGACATGCTTAAAAAGAAAAATAAAAATTTGAAAAAGAACATTGCTTGCATGCATATAGAACATGATTCTTTTAGAGATAACATTGCATACTTAGAAAAAGATAATAAGAAAATTAAAAAGAATTTTGATGCATGCTAAAAGAGAACGATTCTTTTAAAACTAAAATTGCATGTTTAGAAAAGAAAAGGAAGATTTAAAAAATGAGAATGTTTCCCTCATGTCTAAATTGAATGATCTTTGTGAAGGAAACACAAGTTTGAAAAATAAAATTGATTTGGTGGAAAAACAAAAAGAAGTGTTTTTCAAGAAAAAAGTCTTTAAAAAGAAAATTTTGTGAAAAAGAAAAAGATTTTGTTTCGAAAAAGAAAAAGAAAAATGATTCTTTATCTCATCATGCTTTACATGCCACCACTAATGAGATTAAAGATTTGAAAAATAAAATGAATAATTTGAGCTCTACCTGAGCACTTGTGCATTCAATCATTTTAGGTTGGAATCATTGTTTCAAAAGAAACAAATTCCCATCTTCATGCACATCATAATCATACATTTGCTTATGTTGCACAACATGATCACACTCCTACACATAAGCATCCTAAGGTGTACATATGTACACATTGTGGCCGCAAAGGCCATTTAGCAAAATTCTGTTATGACAAGTTGCATCATTTTAATTTGCTAATAATAAAAATTTTTGGGTTCCTTACAAGACTAACCCTAAAGGACCCAAGAAAATATGGGTACAAAAATCCCACCTTGTGTATTTGATGTAGGTGAGGGCTCTCACAAGACGTGAGAGATTTTGTGCCTTGATGGTGGATGCAAATGGATATGATGGACACACTTATTGATGCATCACTATCAAGGAGTTTTGGTGGGATGACCACCATGTTTGGAGCTTTGGAGTTGGTAACAATCTCTAAACTCCTACTTTTCATTTACATGCTTATTCTTTTGTAATATAATATAGCATGTTCATATTTTTGTACTTCATGTGGTAAATACTTGTTTAAATGTAGTTTTTATCAAAAATTGGATTTATACATGTACAAATAGTGAGAACAAATTGATTCATATATGACTTGTACTTCATGCTCATTTGTACCCACTTTATGTACATGTATAGGCTAGTTTTGATGATTTCTTCATTTATACTTGTTATGCCTAGTTTATGATTTTACTTCATGTATATGTATTTTTAATTCAAATCTAATAAATATACATGTATACCCGTGAGTCTTTTGCCTTCATGCAAATACATTTGATAGACTCTTTTATGTTTGGGATATGTATGTGTATTGATAGTTTTGGATAAATCATACATATACCATGAAGATTAGTGTTTTAATGAAAAATAATTTTTCATGTTTTTGTTTTGTTAAAAATGTGACTCATGATCTTTTTGAGCTTCAATGTCTATTTTCATGAAAATGCTATTTACATAACCTTTGAACACTCATCTTTTACTTTTCAAGATAATTTTGAGCTTTATGGACTATGAGTGCTTGAACTTTTATGTACTTAGTATTATTCATGAAATACATATGCTTTGATTTCATGTTTTTGAAGGATCTTTAACTAGTTTTTTAAAAATTATTTTAACTAGTTATTGTTCCTCATTTGGTAGTGATTTTCAATGCTGAAATATTTTCAAATCTATTTTGAAAACTCTACCTTCATGGGAGGATGGATGGGAGATCATGTTCATGTATGCTTTAAAAATGAAAATCATTTAAAACTTGAACCATGATTGGGAGGTATAGTTATATGAGATATACACTTGATCTTATTGTTATTTCAATTGTATCATTAGACTCTTTCAATTGGTATCTAAATTGATAATTTTGTATATACTAATATCTTGTCTTCTTTATATGTATGTATCAATGTCAATTGGTATACTCATTTCATACATATATATGATTTTCATGTGCTTAACTTACAATTGGTTCACAACTTTAAAAGCACAGAGTTTATGATGAAAAATAAATTTTTTTTGATCATTATGTTTACTATTGGTATCAATATGTTTCATCTTCATAATTGTTAAATTTCAATTGGTATCAATATGATTTACAATAATGATTATTTTCAATTTGGTATCTTAAAGTTTATTTTTTTTACAAAAGCTTTGATACCTTTAAAAATTTTGTTTAAGAAAAATTAAAAAAAAAAATTTTTTGATTTGTATTTCTTATATGCAAGGAGAGCTTAACATCTCTTCTACATATAGATTCATGTTGAGTGTATTGTATATTGAGGAGCTTGACAACTCTTCTTTATGTGGTACACGTGTGTAGGGGGAGCTTCACATCTCCTCTTATGCATTACATAATATGTGTTATGTGAATTGGGCTTGTCATCCCTTCTTCATGTAATGCATATGTGTAGGGAAGCTAACTTAGCGTCTTCCTCTTCATGAATGTATATCGCATATAATCCTTATTGATTGATTTACCTCTTATTGATCTCTTTGTTTATGACAAAAAGGGGGAGAAAAATTTATTGTTGATTGTGTTTTACCCCTTTGTTGATGATTGACAAAAAGGGGGAGAAAGATTTTGGATTTATATGCATGTTTTTATTAAAGGATTTATGTTTATGCATATATGTTTTGTTTTGCAAATAGGAGAAAAAGAATTTGATAAGAATTTGATTTTGTTTATCTCCTTGATTTGCATACATGTCATGTGCTTCATTTCCATACTATATTGTTTATTTGTTATGCATGAGTTAAGGGGGAGCTTCTTGAAGCTTTACTTTAATCCATGCATATATAACTTCATGAGTTTTGTCATCATCAAAAAGGGGGAGATTGTTGGCCCAAAGGTCCATCACTCTAGTTTTGATGATGATCAACTCATGTAGTTATGTTTACTAATGATCTTGTGTTTAATTAGTGACAGATTTGTTATCAAGATCTTAGTAGGTGTGGAGCTTCAACAAAGGATTTAAAGTCAAGTTTTGGACTAGCACCGGTTGATTCAAGAGCTTGTGCATCAAGATCACATCAAGTACTCAAGAGAAGTCTAGCTCTATGGATCGAGTTTGGACCAAGTCAAGAAGATGAGAAGCCTTCAAGTGAAGACTTCAAGAAGACGAAGACTTGTGTCTAGGTATAAGATTTTTGTTTTAGCTAAAATGTAAAGGATAGAATAGTTGGTGGGATTGCTCAAGTACATATCACACACACACTCTTGATTTTATTGTCTTTCATAAAAAGATTTTCAGTTTAGAAAAGACTTTCATTTTGGAAAAATACTATTTTGATTTTTGGTATTCCTTATGTATATGATTTAACCAAATCATTTTTAGAGCTTAATGTCAAAAACATAGATATTTCATCATGATTGTGTAGTGGATCATATCCATACACTCTATGCTTTAATAAGTTCAAAATATCTTGTTTTTGTATTTGGTAAAGTTTTGAAAAAATAAAGTTTTAGAAAATACAAGATTATCTCTAACAATTTTTCTCCCAAGTGTTGACCCAGAACTGGCTGACAGGCCAGATCGGTAGACCGGGCGGTAGACCGACGTGCACAGAGCCGTGCACGTCTGGCAGTTCAGTGGGCGGGTCGACCGGCGGGTCGATCGGGACTGAGAGCGGGTCGACTGGCGGGTCGACCGGAACTGAGAGCAGTGCTCTCTGTTCTTTTGGGTCGACCGGCGGGTCGACCGGCAGGCTCCAACGGTCAGATTTTGACTGTTGGCGGTCGACCGGCGGGTCGACCGGCAGGTCTGACAGACCCCAACGGCTAGTTTTTCCTAGCCTATAAATTTGGGGGTTTGGTCATTATTTTGAGCTAAGATTTTTGGAGACTTTTAGAGCCAGTTTTTCCTACTCTTTTCAGATGTTTCCTCCACAAAATTTAGAGCCAATACTTCCAATTAAAAGGAGAGTTTTTATCAAGAGTGTAAAAGTGATTTCTTTGAGTTTTCCTCCACCACTCTCATCCTTGTTTTTTCTCACACAAACACTTGAGCTATCCATTGCTATTCATCTTATAGGAGTGTTGTAGTGAGAGCTTTTATTGGTGATCAAAGTGTTTAGATCACCAAGAGATCATTTCTTGTACTTTGAGGAGGCGGACGTGTGTGTCCGCGTTGTTTCGAGTTCGGGTGCGAACTCCATGTTTGAGGTGCGGCCTCGGCAAGCTGGTGGGGCTTGCATGTGTACGGGACTAGGGAGTCCGAGGGCTTGTAGGTGTTGCGGCACCGAGGAGAGATCCATGGGATCTTGCATAGTGGAAATCCTTCGTGTGTCGAAGGCGTGGATGTAGAGCAAGTGTGCTCGAACTTCGAAACAAACCCTTTGTGTTTGCGATTGATCTCTCTCTCTCTCTCTCTCTCTCTCTCTCTCTTTGTCTCTTATATCTTGCATGCTTACTTTGTGCTTATCTTTACATGCTTGATATTCATATTGTGTGCATAATTGATATACTTGCTTGGGATTGTTGCTAACACTTGTATTCAATCAAGAGAGCCAACGCGGCACCTCAACCCATTCAAGGGGAATCTAGAGGAGTTAGTCCAGATCCCTTCACGGAAATTCGGCTACACTCTTGTGTTACACATAGTATTTAGCGTAAAAAGATTAATTTGGTCATAATGGTTTTTAGCTTCCGCATCATTGGCATTAAGTGACCATTAGATTAGCCTTCACCTATTCACCCCCCCAGGTGAACCTACAAATAGCACTAATAACAATAATAAAATAATTAATAATGAAATGATAATAGAAATATCCACTACTAATAATATCAATCAATAATAATAATAATGATAGAAATGATAGTAATAAGTAATTAAAAATATTGATAAGAAATATTGGTATTACATATATAAAGCCAAATTATCATTTTTCATCTTAAAATAATTTGCATATTTAATGTAATAATAATCACAAGAAGAAGTAATAAATTAAGTTAATGATAATCTTAATAAAATAATTAGTAAAGCAGAATAAATACTGTAGAAAATAAAAATACAGTATTACTAATTAGGGATATTACACTTAAAGAGAAAAATCATAAATAATAATACTGCCTTAGCTAGTAAATTTACTAGATTGACAGATTGTGAGTTCTACTTTAAAGTTAGATTAATGATGCTCGATGGAAATTATTAATTACAAAAAGATTTCCGATTGTTAACATAGTAGTAGGACTAAACTAGTACAAGCACAATTTTATATCTGATTATTTTTACCGAAATCAATTGCCTAGCACTTATCTCATCAAAGCTAACTCTTTTACTTTTTTCTTAGTTTACCTTTATATTTCATCTTAATTGCTTCTTCAAATAAAACTAAAGAAAATATATTTGGTATTTATAGACATCAATCTCTGTAGATTTGACACTCTATATCATCACTTTATTACTTGTAAATGATTGGTGCACTTGCTAAATCTCACATCACTGTTAAAGCCTAGCTTCGCTCAAGAGGTTAAAGCCTAGCCTCGCTCAAGTTACTAACGCCTAGCTTCGCTCAGGCTGTAAAGCTTAGCCTCACCGAGAGACTTGAGACCTTGCCTCGTCAAGGGAGTCGGCTCCCTAGCTTCACACAGGGAGCCAAACTCCCTAAGCTCGCCAAGGGATCCAGCCTCTCTAGCTTTGCATGGGGGGCCAGACCCTAGGCTAGCCTGCGAGGACGAACCTCTCCAGTTCGTCCAAGGGAGTCGATCTTCCTAAGTCTTATCTGGGTAGGAGGACTCCCTAAGTTCGCTTGAGCATGACAAACTCTTGAAGTTGTCAGAGGGAGTGATCCCCGAACTCGCCAGAATAGTAGAGGGTAGAAATTCCCAAAGAGATCTAATAACTAAAAAAATTTAAAAGGAAAAGATCCCTACGAGGGATGGAGAGCGGCCACATTCGCAGCAGCATCCGCTGCTTTAGAGGCAGCCATGACCTGTTCTGAGATCATGTTCTGAGATCTGAAAAAGGGTAAAACCCTACTTTCATTCGAAACAGTAGAGAGGGAAGAAAACTCTAAGTTTGAAAAAAACTTTAAAAGTTTAACAGAGAAAATAATTTCTCTAAAGAACTGTAACATTCCTATTTATAAGCCCTAAGGCCTACCCTCGCCTTTGAGGCAGGTTATCGCTTCGATTTTGAGCGACAGCCTGGAGAATTAACTCCATTAAGTCATAACTTTGCCTTACAGACGAAGCTAGCACTAGGTGTTGATAGCGAACTTAATAACTTCGCTAAATATATAGCCTCGCTGCGCAGGCGTAGCTAATCCAATAGGCTCCTGCAGCGAAGCTAGCTTCGCTACCTGAATGGCTCCAATAGCGAAGCTAGGGATTTCACTAACTTTGCCAAGTCATAGCCTCGTCGTGCAGGCGAAGTTAACCCATATTTTCATGGTTTTTTCAACAATCAAACTCACATCGTTTGTGCTATACGTATCATAAGTAATTCAAAGTACTTTGAAATTTGAATCAGTCCATTACGGATTTACGAAAACTTTAAAGGAGTTTTGTTGACACTTCAAAAGACAAAATCTCAGATAGTTTTTCAATGATCTGTACAATATCTAACTTGTCAACACTTTCAAAAGAGAGGTCGCAGACAATTGAACAGACAGTTCAGACTCAACCAAATTGGCTTACTTAAACCAAACTAGCTAGCTTTATGTAGAAATATTAGAGCTTAACCTCGTAGCAGGCTAGCTCCGCTAGCTCAATAGCTTCGCTAAGAATATTGGAGTTTAGCCTCACAGCAGGCTAGCTCCGCTAAGAAGCTTGGACTTTAGCCTCATAGTAGGCTAGCTCTGCTTGGAGCGTTTAGCCTCGTGGAAGGCCATCTCTGCTTGGAGCAATAGCTCATGTAGGCCAACTTCGCTAGGAGCATTAGCCTCGCAACAAGCTAGCTTCGCTTGGAGCATTAGTCTCACGGCAGGCTATGCTCCAGATCACTTTGACCTTTTCAATCTCTGAGCAGTATTAGCAGGTTAACCGCCACTACATTGTGGGATTAATTCCCACTTTAAGTGGGCAATTATACCCCACTATTTCGCATTAAGTGAAGATATTTAAGAGGGTTGTGCCCTTCTAACAAGCCAGAACACCTGCTATAGCTTCGCAGAATGCTGTTTAGGCTCACACAAAGCTTGTTTTAGCTCGCTATGAAAACTATAAAGACTATTTTCAGTCTTTGCTGATTTTTAGGGGAGGTTACCCATATGGTGCCAATAAATGGCCAATTAGCAGGCTAGGCTAGAGGAGGAGCCATAAAAAAAAAAGAGAGAAAAGAAAAGAGAGAACAGAATTGCTATCTAGCTTCTAATAATTTAGAGAATACTTTCTCTCATCCCTCAAGGATAATCTCAGTGTTTTAATACTCTAATCTTTCAATCTCAAGGAACCTCTAAAATCAGGTGAGAAGGAATTCCTACAAGACCCGATGACTCATGGATTGTATCATCAAAGGGACAAAATGATCACGCACTGATCAGACTTCTACCGACATACTTCCTTAGAAACCCTAAAAGAGAGTTTTTGTAAATTTTTTCTTATTTTTACTTGTAATTCTCTTTGACTCAATTTAAGTTTTCCCTTCGATCTAATGACAAAATCTCTATTGACACTATCAAAGGCCTTGTGTAGGTCAATCTTTATACAACAACCTTTTGGTGCTTACTTCTTCCTGAAATCCCTAGTGAGTTCATGGGCCAATAGTGTGCATCACGAATCTGTCTCCTTTTATGAGGCACTTTGATTTGGAGAGATAAGTTCAGAGATTACCACTTTCAATCTATTGCTAAGAAGCTTGGAAATTATCTTGTAGAGTACATTGCAACAAGAGATTAGTCTGAAATAAGCTAAGAGTTGTTTACCTTTTGAATAAATGTTAAGAATGTGCAGTTAGCTTCCTTTAGGAGTTTTCCATCAGTGAAGAAACTAGAAACTACTTCATAGATGCTTTGCCCTATGATCTCCCAATTTCTTTGATAAAAGAATGCATTAAACCCATCTGGCCCAGGGTCCTTGTCTGGGTTCATCTGGAAGATTGAATTTTTTGTTTCCTTAAGTGTAAAAGGTTTCAATAGCCATACCTTAACTTCATCGGTAAGGATCTTTTTCACCACTAATTCTGGGAAAGATATTGCATAGTTGTCCTGATTAAAAAATTTTGGTAAAATTCAGGAACTTGTTGTTTAATAATTTCCATGTCATTGATGATATCTCCATTAGCATTTAGCAAGTGATATATATGATTTCTGTGTTGCCTCACTTTAGTGGCTGAATGGAAAAAGCTTGAGTTTTTGTCACCCAATCCTCCCTGCTTTTGTGTATGATTTGGTCTCCTCATGTTCCAGCCAAGGTTTAGATTAAATTTGAGTTCCTTTTCTTGTTCTTGTAGCTGAATGTTGTTTGTGTCAGTCTCCAGAGAGTGTTGTATTCCTTTAAATTCTGCCTAATAGAAAAGAATTTTGGATTTAGTACTAATGGCCTCTGAATTCCTCCACTCTTTGAGAGCTTTTTTCAACCCCTTCAACTTTTGGACCATATGATATTGTGGATATCCTGATATGTGAGTTGCCCATGCCTTCATGATTTTCTCCTTATATCCTTCACATTCTGTCCAAAAATTGAAATGTCTGAAAGTTTTGGTCCATAGTTATTTTAACCACCAGATGCAGAACCATGGGTGCATGATCACTACTGGTTGAACTATGATACTCATAGAAGAACTCCTCATTAAATCAATCCACAAATGATTGCATAATACTTTATCAAGTCTCCCTAGAATTCTCCCTGGGCCAACACTACCTTTATGCCAAGACCATTTGGATCCCACATATCTCATATCCAGCAATTGATATTCTGCTATGCAATCATTAAAGTGGGTTAGTTTTATAAAGAATAGAGGCTGAGATGAAAGTTTTGCTGATATACCTCAGATCATCTAATAATTCATTCCTCCATTTGTTGCTTTCACAGTGATTTGCTGACTAGTAGTGTGCATCACTGTGCATTTCCAAACATTTTGATTCCAACACAACCAAATTCTACCCCTTGGAGAGCTAGCATAGTTATTATAGAATTCCATCCTTTTGGAAGGCATTTAAATACTCTCTGTGCTTTATGTTCCTTTACTTTTGTTTCCACTAAACCCACCATAGATGGTTTGAGATTGGCAATATTGTTTATCACATCTCTTCTCCTTTCTTTGAGGTTAAGACCTCTAACATTCCATATTAGTATTGTCATGTTGATTTGGATGGGGTGTCTTATTTAATCTCACATTTTTTTTCTTTGTTCTTGTTGTTGCACTCTAGATTTCCTTTCCTTGATGTGTTTTATATTATTTCATTTAACTTATTTTGCCATGCTGGGTTTATCTCTGCTATATTTATTGGTGGTAGATTCTTTCCCTCTTCTGAATTATCTTCATTTATGGTATGAGGACCAATGTCTTTCTGGTTTTTTGTGCACTAGTATCCCTTTGTGTTGAAGCTCCCTGCACATTTATCTTTGTATTAGTCTTTTCCCCATCAGAATGCATAATGGAGGATTCCTGGGCATTATCAGCATCAGTGGATGACCCAATACTGGTTTTTATTTGCAGAACTGTCTCCCCTTTTTCTATTGTACTCCCTCTTGTTGCAGGCTGTCTAAGAATCACTGAGGACAAGCCATCAGACATGAGTCTCACTTCAATGCGAAGGTCATGTTTCAACTAAAATCGTGATCTCGTGTCCAAAGAAGCACAGAGACTTCAGACGCGGGACTGAATAACCCGCATTCAGCGCGAGTCTGAGTAACTTTACATCAGACGCGGGTCTGAGCAACCCGGCGTCCCATCTCAAATGCAGGCTGAATAACCCGACGTCCCATCTCAAATGCGGGTCTGAGCACCCCCGCATCCCATCTCAAACGTGGGTCTGAGTAACCCCGCGTCCCATCTCAAACGTGGGTCTGAGTAACCCGTGTCTTATTTCAAGCACAAATCTGAGCAACTCGGCGCTCCACTTCAGACGCGAGTCTGAGAAACTCAGTGTCTCACTTCAAACGCAGGTCTGAGCAACTCCGCGTCTAATTGAGATGCCCGCGTCTACAACAAGCAACACGAGGTCCGCGTCCGACGCGAGACCCACTTTTCTGTTGTAACTGACCCGCATTACTGGGTCAATTGATTCCCCACATAATAGAGAGTTAATCCCCATAATAGAGGAATTTTAGGAGACAATAATCCCCTATGATTCTCTATAAATAGCCTGAGTAGCTATGAGGAGTGGAAGAAAAAGGGGATTTTTGGAGAGGAGAGGCTTTTTGAAGATTGAGAGCTGAGAATTCTCAAGCTAAAAACTTCTTGCTCTCTGAAGAGAGGAGAAAAAGAGTAATCAGTGGACTCTAAATAGTTAGTGTATTAAAAATAAAGCTCCCTTCTAATTAGTCTTCGAGAGCATCCTGAAGAGAAGCTGGACAGTCGAATGATCAACGAAGAATAAGAATCACTCTCCATCACCAAATAAAGAACCCAGCTCAAAACAAAGGGGAGAATCATATTTTCTCCCTCTTTTGTAATCGAGATTGTCCCATTGTAATCACTCAGCCACTCAAAAAAATTTTACATTGACAAAGCTTTTCCGACCAAACAAAAGATGACGACTCCGCTGGGAACTTCTTTCTCTATTGACGAGAATGTCCTGGCGCAATCTGATGCCCGGCTCCTCGGGAAGACTGTAGAATCCCTCGTCATTAAATTCAACCAAGGAAAGTTTGAGGAATTTCTTTCTTCAGGCTCCGCCAGCCCCAAGGCAATGCGATAATACTGCAAAGTTTCTTCCGAGACTTGCTCTTGAATCTCTTCGAAGATTACTCCTGAGTGGCCCACACCACTGCTCACAATACAAAGGGTGCCACTTCTAAAGAGGTTCTGAAAACATCTCGTGTAGCCTATGTCGCCCGCGTCAACATCTCTCAGGAGAACCATAGGGCAAAAGCCTCGGTGCACGACCAAAGCAATTGTGAAGATCAATTCTGCCATCCTCCTCCTCTCCAAACTCTACAATTTCAGGTTACCGGGGTTCCTAACAACCCATGCGGCGTAAAACCGGAATGCTGAATATCGATAAAGGCACTATGCACGTCAAAAACAGATTGCAAATTCTGTAGAAACAATCTGTTCTGTAGATTTAAAACACGAGGTTCATACCCGCGTTTCTTTTATGCAACGATAAAATCGCGTTTCTGCTCCAGAACGCAAGTCCCGTGTTCCTCAACAACGCTGGTCCGCATCAAATATGAGACCCATATTTTATCGGCTCCAAAATGTGAGGCCCGCGTTTTGTCTATCCCAGAATGCAAGGCCCTCATTTCGGACTCTAAATGCAATGGTCACGTTTCAACAAAATGTGTTGCTTGCATTTCAACTCAATGCGAGCGTTCAACATTGCGTGTCTTTAAGACATAAAATGACAAATAGCCCTCACCCCAAATGTTTGAGGATGGTTCCTCAGATGCTCTCTCAACAAATCCGAGGGACTACTTGACAAGGAAGAGGAGCATCCATCAAATCGTCCCTCGATATCACTGTGAGCAACTAATCTCAGCAGTGCTTTCTGATTGCCATTGCGGCTTTCAGAAATATACCTTTGGTTTTTAGCCAGTTGTCAGGGCTTCAGCGAAGAGACGACGATCCCGAAAAAAGAAATCATTCTCCAATATCGAGTATCTGGAAGTGACTTCAAGCATTGTGGGCAAGCTCCACACAAGTCCAAAGGCAAGCAACTAGCTATTAGTTTCGAAGAGTCGGATATTGATCGATCTCCAGGTTCGAAAGATTCCGTTGTCGAACCTGAAGGGGTTTACGGACACTCCCAGACCCGCACGGTAACAATTTTCCTAGTTGATTACAGTCTACTGGCTAGGGGAATTGAGGTGAATGATGAGCATGCCACCATCATCGAGTACCGGTCTTCGAAGTCTAGTTCAGAAGCAACCACCTTTGCTTACATGGCAGGAACTCCCGAGGAGGTGGCCGAGCAATTCAAAGAGCAGGCCTGAGTCCAAAGGGAACAATTCGATATAATTCGAATTCAGCAAGAATCTATCGACACCCTTAAGTCAATGCTATCACAGCTGCTTAAAGATAAAAAGAAGCCAAAGATTAAAACTTCTTCCAAGAAGTCTAAGGGCAAAAGGAAGGAGGGGGAGAGCTCATCCTCTGTAAAAAACTGAGAGTGAAAGGCATTCCAACTTTGAGCCACCCAAATCTTCATCTGAAGAAGAAGATAACTCATAGAGCAGAAGTAGTCATTCCAAGAGGATGAATAAACTTGAGCAATGTCTCAAGGCCCCCGCAAACCGAGACGGTCTCTAAGACGTGGGGATAGTCTGACCCTACCCAGCAGAGTGGGATACGACACACTACCCTCCTAAATTCAAGGCATTAACTCTGCATACTTTCAATGGTAAGGGGTCACCGAACCAACACATATACTACTTCAAATCCCAAACTGAAAATGTCGTAACAAGTTATGCCATTATGGCTCGTTTATTCATTGGCACTTTTAAGAGAGTCGCCTTTGAATGGTTCATGAAACTTCCTGTCGGCTTGTTAAGACATGGGCCGACCTTGAGAAGTTATTTCTGGCTCGTTTCTTTGGAGACGATATAGAAATTTCAGTGCCAACCCTCCTTGCAGCCAAGCAAAAGAAGGAGAGTCTATCAAAACTTTCGTCGAGAGATTTTGGAGCATGGAACTCCGTTATCACAGTAGCATGACCCAGTCTACACTAGTCGTACCATCATGATCTGTAAACTTCCTTACTCGCTCAAATGGGAGTGGTGAAATGTCGCACTTGGAAGCAGTTGGTGCTACAAGGCGAACAAGTAGAAGAGATAATCACCAAGGTCAGGGCTAAAGAAAAAGACAGCAAATCGTGACCCGACAAGTCAATGCGATACGCACCAGAGTCATCTTCTCAACTGAGAAGAAGAGATACTCTGGATACTCTGGCAATGGAAGTCAAATCACCTTCAAAGACCCAGTCAGTCAGAGAAGGAATGGCTCCCAGTCAGGTACGTGCTAATATATCGTATTTCTTCAAGGATAAGCATGTGGTCTCTCTGTTCAAGTTACTCCAAAAGGGTAACGACTAAAACTTCTAGAGATTGAATGCTCTGAAGAGGTGGGAAAGACTGATGACCCTAACTACTGTTTATATCACAGGATGCTGGGGCACCTTACAAAGAACTGATACATCTTTAAAGATGTCCTTCAAGCTCTGATCGATCAGAGGATGAAACTTCATCCAAAATAGAAGAAGGTGACCGCCAACATGACAGCTACGTCACCAATTCAATTTGGACGAAATCTCCCACTAGCACTAACCAGAGTCATTACCATCCCGAAAGGAAACTAAAACTGATCAATACTGACCCTCACAATCAGAAAGAGAAAGGCTTCATTCTAGTGCCTACTCCTCGAGGAGACAATGTGGGTCCATCCTGATATTGTCGAGAGCCAGCAATGGATGACTGTCAAAATAGGAAGTCCAAAGGCAAGGCCAGGGCATCCTCCAGCAATATAGTGACTATCTCTACAAGAAAAATCGAGGAAGATGTCGCCTCACTAACTAGTTTAGGAGACGAGGAGTCCGCCTTTGTTGCTGACGAAGCGCACCTCCAACATCAAAAACTCGATTCGTAAAGCAGTCCTGAAATAGTACGGTGAGCCGGTAGTAGACTCCCCACAGCCAGCTAAAGAGGCAATCGAGCAGTTCACGAGGCCGTCTGTGAAAAAGTAGAAAGAGCTTCGGTATGTCAAAGCTCTTCCGAAAAGCAGTGCAGGACCATCTACTCCCTTTCATTTTGATGTCTTGGCTCAACTAGCAAATATCCCTACTCGAATCACTCTTTATTAGCTCCTAAGGCTTTTTAAGTCTACAAGGGATACTCTAAGAGAAGAATTAGCAGATGCAGAGATTTTCGTAACCCAGATTCCTGCTATATGCGAAGAGGAAGATGGCGACCTTTACCACCATACCTCAAAGCAGTTTCTCTACATCACCTTCACTCCAGAGGACATGCATATTAAAGGAAAAAATGACAGACCTTTGTATTACACAGGGTACATGATCATCTTAAGTGAGCTACATTCAGGTTGATCCGGGATTCGCGTTGAGCATTATACCTCGCAGGGTCATGCAGCATTTAAGAATCCCCACCCACCGATTGAGCGCCACTCAGACAACCATCTACGGCTTTAATGTCAATGGTACAAGCCCGATGGGAAAAATCAAACTCAGGTGTCAAATCGGGGACCTGAAATCTGAGGTGACATGTTACGTCATTGACGCAGATTCTCGTACAATCTGCTGCTGGGACGACCTTGGATTCACCGTAACGCCATCGTCTCATCTACTCTTCATCATGTAATGAAATACATTAGTGAAGATGGAAAAGTGAGAACATTGATTGCCAAAAGGCATCCATTCAAAAGAGTTGAGAATTATTTTACTGATATCCTTCTTTATCAGAATTCTCTTAAGGTTGATGATAATCCACACTCAGAAGAACTTGACTCTGGCAACGAAGTAGATACGAAGCCAGAAGAAGAAAAGGGTCTCTGGGAAATAATCCCCTTGTAACGAGATTGATAAGCTCGACTTCGATACCACTACCAATGTTGAAGATGAGTGGTTCGTCAATGAAGATTTAGATTTGGCTTACATTTCTGCATTTGCTTCAGATTTTATACCATCAGACATCAGCATGGACGTAGGCAATGATCCTTGGTCAGTGATGAATGCTTTGACATCATTGCGTGCACCAATAAACTCGTCTCTCATAGTACATGAAAAGATTAAAGTGCACACAATGCCTTCTTTGAAGTATCAGCCAGGTGAAAAGGTCAAAAGCCAATTCTATTTGGGCAGATTGAATAGAGCCGTAACTTGTGAAAGCTCAGTGAGTAGTTCTGAGTCTCTACAATTCTTCCATTATGGACAAAAGTTACATCATATGATGGAAATAATGGAGTATGATTTTACTAAAGAATCAGGCCTTAATTTCGGCAAAAGAAAGCGAGCACTACTTCATTCATTTGTACTGAAAGGCAAAGACCCCTATTACTACCACAAGACCCTAAGAGGACTCGGCTATATAACTACACCAGTCTCATTAGATCCTGGATCTGATAAAGAGGTTTATCATGACAGCTTGTCGGTAACGTCATCGTGAGACTCAGATGTCAGCTTGGCAATATCTTCGAAAGTCTCTCAGTGAACATGGGATCAGCCAACCACTTGAAAGATGATGGAGATGATACTTTCGAACCTGAAGAATTAATCCAGTCGGACTCTGATCCATGAATTAAACACTTAAATACTCTTTGTAATACACGTTTTGAGTAACGCGAGCTACCCACTAAGGATAAAGTGACTCAGGTAAATCTTGGAGATAAAGATAACCCCAAGCCTATCTTCATAAGCGAGAACTTGTCTCCTTCTGAGAAAGAAGACCTAATACAGCTTAGGAGAGTATATAGATATCTTCGCTTGGAATTATGAGGACATGCCTGGGCTCGATCCCCAGATTGTTATGCATCATCTCAACATCAACCCGAACGCCAAACCAGTCAAACAGCAGTAACGACAGTTTCGTCCTGAGATTATGGAAGTTATCGAATCATAGGTCAAAAAGCTCATAAACTCTGGTGTTTTCAGGGAAGAGTAACATCCTGATTGGGTGGCAAATATAGTGCTTGTTCCTAAGAAGAAAGGAAAGTTCCAGATTTGCATCGACTATCATGATTTAAATGCCGCCTACCCTAAAGACGAATTCTCTCTCACGATCACGAATGTTATGATTGACAACACATGCAATTTCGAGAGGATGTCTTTTATGAATGGCTTCTCAGGGTATAATCAAATAAAGATGTACCCTGAAGATGAAAAGCACACATGTTGGAGTATACTGCGACACGGTAATGCTCTTTGGCTTGAACACCGGTGCGACATATCAACACGTCATGAACGCGATCTTCCATGAGCATATATGCAAGATCGTAGAATGCTATATCGATGATATCGTCATGAAAAATCGCGATAAAGAAGATCACCTTGCATACCTGAAGAGAGTGTTCGACATCATGCGGGCTCATCAATTAATGACGAACCCAACCAAGTCCTTCATGAGGGTAGCCAGTGGCAAATTGCTTGGATTTGTTATTACATCCAAAGGAATTCACCTCGATCCAGAGAAGATCCGTGCCATCCAAGAGATGCAACCTTTGAGAAATCTCAAAGAACTCAGAGGTTTACAGGGATGATTGATGTACATTTGGAGATTCATATCAAACCTCTCAGGGCACTGCCAACCCTTCTCTAGATTAATGAAGAAGGGAGTCTCATTTATTTGGGACAATGCTTTCCAAGAAACATTCGAAGAGATCAAGGAGTATCTCACGCACCCGCCGTTCTGGTAGCTCCAGTATCAGAAAAAAAATTTCCTATTATATATTCAAGTGATGGATCATTCCTTGGGAGCTTTACTGGATCAAAACAATGATCAAAACCACGAACAGGCTATCTACTATTAAAGTAGAACTTTAGCTTAATCCCTTAAGGCAGAGCACCATTACAACCAAATCGAAAAGGAATGCTTAGTGTTGGTCTTTGCTATCCAGAAGATGCGACATTACCTCATGGGCTAACGCATTCAAGTCATCTATAGAGTTAATCCTTTGCGATGCTCAAGATAAAGCCATCTTCACTGAATTGTAGACTAGCGAAATAGGCTATATTAATTTCACAATACGAGATGCAATTCATGCCACAAAAGACGATCAAAGGGCAAGTTGTGGCAAATTTCCTGGCCAATCATCCAGTTCTAGAAACTTCAGAACTTTATGACAATCTCCTAGACGAGATTGCAGAAGTTAACATCATCAATGCCTGTGGCAACTATTCTTTGACGGAGCATTGAGGACGAACCTTGAGGAAAATATCATTGTAGATGTGGGGGTAGTACTTATCTCCCCACATAACTATGTGATCCCTCGTGCATTCTCATTAACTGAGCCGTGTTCCAATAATGTCTCAGAATATAACGTTCTCTTGATCGGGATGCAACTTGCCAAAGAGATTGGAGTCAAAAATCTCATATAGCGATTCAAAGCTCATCGTTAACCATGCTCGCAGGAAGTATGTAGTCCAACATGGAGACTTGGTACTCTATCACAACGCGACCATTTTCATGGCAGAGAAGTTTAAAAACTTCTACATTGACCATATACTACATTAGCAAAATGCACATACAGATGCACTGGCGTCCCTCGCCGCTTCATTGGCCCTTCCTGCCGGGGCCCGGAGAAAGTACTTGTCTACAGTCATGACTTGTAATGTTGGAAATTCAACCTTGAAGATAGTAAAACTCCAAATGGAAACCTTCAAGTCAAAGAGGTTTTTGAGACTTCGACAAGTCTTGAACCTAGGGATTGACGGTTCCCTTACATTGATTTCATCTAGTATGCCATATTGCTTGATGACCCCAAAGAGGTAGTTGTCGTCAGAAGAAAAGCTTCTCGATTCGATTACAATACGATCATGCAAATATTGTATCGCCCATCATATGATGGAATTCTGCTCTGATGCCTTTCACATAAAGAGGCACATGAGGCACTCAAAGAAGCTAATTACGGTATGTACGGAGCTCACCATCCCGGACCCAGACTCAAAAACTGGCTTAAAAGACTTGGCTATTACTGGCCGAAGATGATCCCTGATGCCATCGCCTATGCTAAAAAATGCCATGCATGTCAGATCCACGGTGACTTCATCCATCAGGCACCGGGACATCTTCATTCAACGTCCTCTTCATGGCCATTCGAGACGTGGGGAATGGATGTTATTGGACCCATCAGTCCTCCAACATCCAACGGACATCGCTCCATCTTGGCCATAACGGATTACTTCTCTAAATGGGCGAAAGTTGTCCCCCTGAAGGAAGTAAAAACATTAAACGTGATCAAGTTTATCAAACATCACGTGCTCTATAGCTTCGGTATACCCTAACGAATCATCCACGATAATGGACCCCAATTCGTTAGCCAAGCATTTCAGAGGTTTTATAATAAATTCAGAATCCAAAATGTGTCAACAATGCTTACTATTCAGCTGCTAATGGCCTTGCAGAAGCCTTCAACAAGATTATTAGAAGCTTCGTTAACGCAACTGGGACGACAAATTAGGCGAATACTTGTGGGCCTACCGCATAACGGTGAGAACCTCGATGAAAGCCACATAATTTTTCTTGGTGTATGATGTGAAGCTGTACTCCCACTTGACGATCTCAGGCGAAAGAGCTGAAATGCAATCGGGCTCTCTAAGCATCATGATGCCGGCCTTGAAGGTCGTTGAATCTAGTATGACTAATGGACCAAGTGGAGGAAAAGCTCCAGTTGTTGAGGTGTTTTGGTCCCAGTACCGTCTTCGTCGTCTGAAGGTGATGATCACGATACTAGATCGGAGCCGGCTTCTCATGATATCAGTAAGCCCTTACACATGGCGAAACAGGAGATACAAGTGATTCCTCCAGAGACAGAGCTACCGTCTAAAGAGATTACTACTGCCGAAGGTATCTTTTCTTTTCCAGCCATGTCTTTCCCTATCAAAATATAGACGATATCTTAATCATCTGCTTGAGTAACCTTTCGCAGGGGCTACCGCTGCAACTGAAGGCGAAGCCTCCTTAAATATTACTGAGATGATTAAAGAATTGACTCAGCTAGAAGGCACAGAAGTTCTTAAGGTCAATGACGAGGTGGCTGTTGTAGGTACAACATCTGTAGCTGAGAAATCTTCTCAGCCAGGAGAACTACTAGAGGGTTTGCCTCCTAAGTCTCCCCAACCTGGTAAGATATCAGCATTCAATAATCTCTCTTTTGGTGTTGTCATTGACATTGTTGTAATAGTTGTCGGTGACATCGTCCCCACTCAAACAGAAGAGCCTCTTATGGGTACTGGTGTGGAGAATATTCCTTTAACTTCTGACTGTGCCTCTATTACTATCCTAGAGACTGGGTCAGGCAGTGCTCCGCTGGTACCGACACTAGCTATGGACATTCTGAAAGAGTTGTCTCTCCAAATGGTCAGGCAATTCTTCACGATAATGGAGTATTGTTCCGGATTAGAGCTTTCTGGGCAAATTTCCTTTGAGTTCGTACGAACACTCCTTGAGAATCAAGTCGAGAACATATGGCAGACTAGGAGTCCTGATCAAGCGAGAGTGCATCAAGTGCTAGTTGAGCAACTTGGTGTGTACTCGAAGGAACTTAGGAACCTGGAGGGAGCTAGCTCGATTGCTGATGCTCAAAGGGTGTCCGAGAATCTCTGCGCTAATAAGGAATAGGAGTGAAGGGAGATTGACGAGCGGATAGCTAAGAAAGTTTTTTGTCTTGATGATTTCAATGTTCGCTATCAAAACTTGACAAACGATCTTCAGAGATCCGAAATAATCACCAAGAGCGCGGAAGGTGTGATAGCGAGTTCTCGAGCTGCAATCACTAAGACTCAATCTTTAATCCAAGACAACTAGTTGAAGCTTGCGAATGAGAGAAAGAGGATGGAGGAGCTCGAGGTTGCTAAAGGTCAAGTGCAACCGAGCTCGACGTCCATACTCTGAAATTGGAAGCTCTTCAAGCACAAATTGCCACAAAGAAGCTTTTATCAGAAGAGGAACTAAGGGCCCAGGCCTTAGTTAAGATTGAGGGGTTTTGCCAACACGACATTCAGCACCTCAAGGACCAAATAAAGTCTCTCGCTGGGTGAGAATAACTTATGTTCCTTTTTTTTGGTAACACTCCATCTTACTGAATAAGAAAGTGTTTGTATCACTTTTTAATTTTCATATAAATAAAAGTGATAATTTTACCTTCGTGTTGTCTTAACTTTCTTTTTGTGTTTGAAAATTAGACAAATGAAAGTGATTTACTTTGATTGCTATAGGTAACGATTAACAAAGGAACTCAAAATTTTGAAACTCCGTTAAGAAATTTGAAAAGGTTATTGTCAGAGATGTGATGTTAACTTTGAATGAAATTGAATTCATGATTTGAACGAATTTTGTGGACTTGTTATCATATTGATGAGAATAACAAGTAGAGTTAAATCTACTAGGGATTTATGAAAATTTTGTAAATCACCTAGAGGGAGGAATAGGTGATGGCTATACTAAATGGCAAATAATACGGAATTAAAATTTACTTGCTAGCAACCTAGCAAATGCCAATCACAACTCAAGAAATACTTGCAAATCAGTAAATAATATAAGTGTGGAAGTAAGTAAAGAGAGAAAGAGTAAGCAATCGCAAACACGATGATATGTTTTGAGATTCGAGTCACTGCTCTACGTCCCGGCCTTCAACACTGTGAAGGATTTTCATTATGACTTATCTCACTAAATCGTCAACCATTACAAGTTCTCACTAGAACTCAATGGACTCACAAGTCCTCTCTCGTGGTGTCGCAACACTAACACAGAACTTATTAGCTTACTTGAGATCGTAACCTCTGCAACTTCACAATAGAAGAAAATCGGTGATTTTCACTTGATCAAAAAAGCTCACAAGCACAATCCTATAACCAAGATGAGAAAGCGAAACTCTTTGAGATTGTGTAGTGAAAATAGCTTCTAAAGATGTAGAGGGAAGGCTCAAGCTAAAAATAAAGAATATGAATTTTGGCTCAAAAGGAAATCTTTTAGGAAAAAGCTAAATCTTGATGTAAACTTGTAAAAACTTGATCTAAACTTTAAAAATCTTATTAGAGGAGTTTTCTACAGTCCCACTATTTATAGGGGATGAAAACATGAGTAGAAGACCCAAAAGAGTCATCGAGAAAAGACCTAGAAAAAATAAAACAGAATATAGCCGTTGGGAAAAATCCAGAAGAAAATTCTTCTGTCGGTCAACTGGCCAATCGACCGCCAACGGTCGGATTTTTGATGGTTGGGGATAGCGGTCGATTGGTCGGTCGACCGTTGTTCCTAACCAGAGCAAAACTCTTTGTCGGTCGACCGGGGCGGTCGACCGGACCCAACTAAAAGCAAAGCTCTTGCCGGTGGTCGATCGCCCGGTCGACCGAAGTGCAAAATGCATTTTGATGCATGTCGGTCGACCGCTCAGTCAAACGACAGAGCAATTTTACTCTGCCTAAGGTCGACCGGTCGATCGACCGACTAAGGGCCAAAGGCAAGATATTAAAATTTTTTTGAAACCAATCTTTTTCCGACAAAATAACTTTTGATCTTTAAACACAAAATAGAGTTCTAGGGACTTGTAGAACCAGCGTGAGATCATGGATCAAGACAAAACAAAGTTAGAACTATACTTTGTAAAAAAAACTTTTTCAAATCAAAAACCCAATTTTTTTTTAAACTCATTTTTGAAAACGATAAAGAGAATAGTAATGAATTCTTTTTAAAAACACATAAGAGTATACAATATATGTGTGTGTGTGTATGTCAATCCCAAAAGCTATCAACCTATATCATCTTAGTTTAATAAACGACTATAAATCCTATCTAAAATACAAAACGTAAATACAAATCTTGATATAGCCTTCTCTAGTACACTTGATTTTGAGCTCTTCTATGTACTTAGGCTCTGAGATTTACATCTTCTTGGTTTCCAAATGTGTGAGTCTTGTGATGGAGCCGAAATACAATAAATAGTTAACCTGAAACTTTGTTAAATAAAATTGTTAAAAACATAACTACATATGTTTTGTTATCATCAAACTAGGGCTAATGGCTTTGAGCTAACAATCTCCCCCTTTTGATGATGACAAAACACATGGAATTTAACAAATAATTTGGGAAGATACTTCAAGCGAAGCTCCCCTTAAATACATGCATATATCAAAATGTGACATATAAGTTAGATGCATCAATAAAAGCATATGAATAAGATATATCAAGTAAGCTCTAAGCAACCCATCTATGCATATCAAGAATACAGAATTTCAACGGTGTATGCACAAACGGTTTCCTCCAACCAACCAATAAACTCCACCTCTAAAACAAGTGGTAGATGGTTGGTTAACAGAGGATACATAAAAATACAAACATACCACATACCACACACGCTAGAAGTGTATCAAATATATCAACAGAAAGAAAGAGATACATAACTTCCCAAAGACAATAGTGATTTCATAAAATAAATTTGTCCATATAAAGGTTCATGCCAACCTCAAAACCAGTTCCATACCGCAAAATAAGTACTGCAATGCAAAAAAACATGTCCACAAGTAAAAAAGTACATAAATAAAAACTCAAATAAAAACTCTCAAGATAACTCTAAGATAACTCCATAGAATATCTCTCCCCTTTTGTCATCAACAGAAAAGGAGTCACTCTTCCTGAAAGTCTTCAGGAGGAGCTGATGTCTTGGAAGGAGCTGGAAGAGGTACCCAGGTGTCAAATGGGGGACCCGATGTAGAAAGGGGCTATGCGTGGCCTCTCGAAAGTGGAACAAGCCAAGCATTCCTACAGTAAGTATCATCGACACAAGTCTGGAGAAAGCGAATAGAAGCGCAGATGTACTGCAGGTCATTATCAACTCTGCGCTATATCTTTTGAAAATTTGCGGTCATCTTCAGATAATATGAAAAATACACCTAGAAGGGGGTGAATAGGTGTATGGCTAATCTAATGACAAATGATGTGAAATTAAAAACTAATTACAACATACTTAGTGTAACCAAAGAGTGTAGCCGAATTCCCGGTGAAGGGCTCTGGACTATCTCCTCTAAATTCCTCTAAATAAGAGTTGAGGTGCTAGATGAAGCTCTTTTGGTTCAACACAAGTATGGCATACAATCAATACCAAGCATATAAATGATATGGACAATATGATATGGATGCAATGCATAATATAAGAGAGAGTTTAGAGATAGTGGATCAATTGCAAACACCAAGATATGTTCCGAGGTTCGAGCCACTGCTCTACGTCCCCACCTTCACACAGAAAGATTTTCACTATACGTTCACGCAGGACTTCCCACACAAGGAATCTCCACTGAGGATTTGGCAAATATAAACTAGGAGTACACAACTTCTCTCTCCAACAAAACAACCTCTATACAAGAGGCAAGGCACAAAGCCAAAACAACTATCACCTCACACAAGAGGGATAAGGCACTAAGCCAAATAACCACAATACCTCTCACTAGAGGGATAGGCACAAAGCCAAAACTACAACCTCAATCACCTCTACACATAGAGGGATATCAACTAACCCAAACTCCTTCACAATCACCTCTACACAAGAGGGATAACAACAAACACAAAGAAGGTTACAGCTCTTTGGTGATCTCAAAGACCACAAACCAATTTTCCTCACAAAATAAAGATCCATAGGATAGATATGATAGCTCAAGTGTGAGAAAATAAAAAGTTTGAAAATCAAAATCACAAAGAAAATACTTGGGAAAACTTCTAGAATAAAATAGAAATAAAGATAAAAAATAATTCCCAAAGACATCTCTTTTTCTTTAATTTTTCCAACCCTTTAAAACAAATAAAGATAGAACTTTTTAACCCAAAAACTCTTTGAAAACTTCTTGCTAAAACAAATATGTATGACCAAAATTCAACATATATTACAAACTATTTGAACCAATTTGTGATATTGAAATTAGGCTTTAAACCGAAATCGGTATTTTCAAAAACCAAACTTTGAAATGGAAATCCGATTTTTCCAAATCATGTATAAATACAAAAACATGATATTGAAACAAGCATATTGTTTATGGATAGAATCTAATATACATGTAAGATATATATCTATGTCTTTGATATGAAATCCAAAACCGGTTAAACCAAAACCAAACATATTGAAACTTGTGTGTATATGTGAACTTGAGCATATCGACACTATTTATCTTTACACAAGATCTAAACATACTAAACTAAACAAACCGAGGTCTTCTTATAGAACTCCTTCTCTAAGTCGACTTGATCCAAACACTATCCAACGAGCTTGACTCCAACGGAGTGCAATATGCGATCTTGACGCGCGAGCTCTTGAATCTACATGTGTTAGCTCCAAAACTCCTTTGTTGAAGCTAATCACCTACTAAGATCTTGATCAAATATATGAAACTAATTAAACACAAGATCATTAGTAAACTATAACTACATGAGCTAATCATCATCAAAACTAGAGCGATGGGCTTTTGGGCCAACAATCTCCCCCTTTTTGATGATGACAAAACTCATGGAGTTATATATGCATGGATTAAAGTTAACCTTCATAGAATCTCTCCCTTAACTCATGAATAACAATAAACATAAATATATTCAATGAAGTGCATAAAACTAAATAAAATATGTGCATAAACAAATCAAATAAAGTCCAAATACTTCTCCCCTTTTTGTAAACATATATGCATAAAATAACAAATATATAGACATGCATATATAAACTCTACAAATATCTCTCCCCCGTTTTGTCAATTCATCAATAAAGAGGCGAAAACAAATCAAACAATAAGATTATATATGTCATATAACATTCATGAAGAGGAGAGGCGTAAAGTTAACTCCCCTGCATACATGCATTTATATGAAAAGAGATGACTAGACCCTAACCACATAAAGCATAATATACAATATATAAGTGGAGATGTGAAGCTCCCCCTACACACGTGTATCACATAAAGAAGAGATGTCAAGCTTCTGAATATGAGATACACTCAACATGAATCTTATATATAGAGAAGATGTTAAGCTCCCCTTGCATATAAGCAATACATATCAAAAGGACAAATTTTGAACACACTTTTTAAACAAATTATGAAAATTCTTAAAGTCAACAAAATAAGTTTTGATACCAGTGGAATCAAATTGTAGTTGACAAAACAAAAGTTGGTACCACTTAATTATACCAATTGAAAAAAAAAATTTAGATATCAATTGAAAAATAAATTTTAGATACCAATTAAAAAATAGATATCGATTGAAAATATAGATACCAAAAGTAAATGTTGATACCAATTAAAATGAAACATTGAAGTTTTGATACCAATGAAATATCTTGTAAATATTTGATACCAATTGAAAGGTAAAATATGAAGTATATTTTGATACCAATTGAAATACTAATTGAAATTATTAGCAATTGAAATACCAATTGAAAATAATGTATAATCTTATAAAGGTACTAATTAACATTAAAAATTAGTCAGGCTTAGCATAAACATAATTTGAGCTTTAACAATGTAAAAATATGTAAACACAAGCACAATCAAATCATATATATGTATGAAAATGTAAATACCAATTAAAATTGATACTAATTGAAGTTTGAAGCATACATATATAGAAAATACAAATATGAGTATACAAAATATAAAAATATCAATTGTTATACCAATTGAAAAATAATGAGGATCAAGTGTATAACCATACCTACCACCCTTTCATGCACATGTTAAATAGATTTTCAATTTGAGCATACAAGGAATTGTCTCCCATCCGACCGCCCTTAGATGGAAGGAGTTTTCAAAAATAGGATTTGAAAATAGTTTAATATGTTTGAAAATCACTACCAAATGAAGAATAAAGACTAGTTTAAAGATAATTTTGAAAACTGGTACGAAATCCTTCAAGGAAGGAATAAAACCTTAATATATCCATAAAAAAATATTAAAATAACACGATCATCGATACTCAAATAGCAATAAAAACACATATATGCTCATGAAACAAAAATCATGAGTAAACAAGAATAATATGAGTGTAAGAGACATGTAATCATCAAAAACATAGAATAAGGCATTTAAGCTCAATATGAAATTTGTTTTAATCAAAAATATGAAAATCATAGAAAATTTAATTTTCATCAAAATAATACCAATTTCAAGGCATATATATGTTTTGTCTAAAACTAAAGGTATACCTACATATTCCTAAACACAAATGAGTCCATAAAGAAATTTTGCATGAAAAGCAAATGACTCAAGGGTATACATGTATATCTAAAGTTTTAAACAAAATTAACATATACATGAAAACTTGTGCAAAATAGGGAATGCAATTTAAAATGCACGAATCATCAAAACTAGGCTATACTAGTACATCTAATGGGTACAAATGAGCAATTAAGTACAAACATTCAAAAATCAAATATGCTCATTAGTTGTACAAGTATATACACAAGTTTTAATGAAAAATACATCTAAACATGTAGTCAAACATGAAATGCAAAACCATAAACAACCATGATCATTAGATTAAAAGCATGTGCATTAGAGCTAGGATATACACAAACTAAAGTGAGAACACAAAAGTAATAATCTATATAAACAAGGGTATATCTCAAATAATAATCATATATATCTCAAGTCTAATTTACATTGCATCTAATATAGTAATCATGAAACACCAAAACATGCTAAAAATCAAAAATATGAAAGCATGTAAACTAAATGGGAGTTAGAGATAGTTAACAAAATCATTAGGGCTTATCTCTTGATCTCTAAAATCATAGTGGTCCTTCCACCAAACTTCCCTTGAAAGTGATGCATCCAAAAGTGTCACCATTTAGTTCGGAACGCATTCACCTCAGCGCACCAACACCTCTCACGTCATGTGAGAGCCCACACCTGTATCAAATATAATAGGAGTGGCCTTTTATACCCATACCTTATTAGGTCCATGGGGGTTAGCACCTTTCCTAACCCAAACAAATCTATTTGCAATATTTGAATCATTTAATCTATCATAATAAAATTTACAAGGTGGCCCTTACGTCCACAATGTGTACAAGTGTACACATGAGCATACATAGTATCATGTGAGTGAACATGAGAAGCATGTGTATACCATGTATGGTGTGCATGCATATGAGAGCATGTGTCTTGAGAAACATGAATTCCAAACGTGTGTGGTTCATGGCACATTGGCTCAAAGTGGAGCCCAAACAATCAACACTCTTCTTTAAAGCACATATATCATTTTTCATAATAGAAGAAGAGGTAGAGCATGCAACATGTTTGTTAATAGAAGATGAATAGGAATATGACAAACATGAGTATCAACCTCATTTTTCAAAGAAGAGTTTTCCTTTGAAACCAAATCTAGCTCTTTTGAAATTGAAGCAATTTTATTTTTTAAAGATTCATTCTCTTTTAAAACAAAATCAAGTTTTGAAGATAGAACTTCATTTTTCTTCAAAATAATGTCACAATTATTTTTATTTTCAATTTTTTTTCATTTAGAGCAACGTCAAGTTGGGATTTCAATGTGTCTCTTTCACTTGAAATCGCATCCCTCTCTTGCAAAATCAAATCAAGTTTTGAACACAAATCCTTATTTTTTTTTTAATTTAAAGCATTTTATTCAAAACTTAGTACTTTCAAGCAAGTTTTCACAAACAATAGATAGTTCTTCATTTAAAGCATCGCATCAATATGATCATCACCAAAAGAACTAACACAATCATCTAGTTGAGTTTTCAAATATACCTCAAAGGAGTCATTTCATTGGATTATATAGCAAGCTTGTTTGACTCATCCTTACTAGATTCCTTCCC